>JANAVB010014454.1:0-87925 GCA_029216955.1 Iris pallida
GCCACAGGGGGTGGCCTGTCTTCCGAGCTCGGATGTCGTAATCTTTGGAAGGCGGATGGCCGGTTTGCCGTGTTGCTGCAACAGCAGTTGACGATAATCTGGGCGCAGTGACGTCCCTGCGAGGACTCTCTGCACGCCGAAGCCCCTTCTCTTTCCTTGCGCTTGTGGAGGATTACCTCACGCAGGTCAGAGGGACCACCTGTCCGTTCGCCGTCGGGGTTTGGACTTGAGCGGTTCTGTATAACTTCCCATCAGGGGCCCGTGTGATAATCAGTGGGATGCCCTGATAGTCAGAGGTTGGCGCAGCTATCTGGGCTTGATGAGCCCGTGCTGCCCTAGACTTCTTCTTTTTAGCACTTGTGGGTGCATAATAAGAAGAGTCCAAGTTGAACATCACAGAGTCTGGCTTATCATCCAGAGAGTCATCAGGGTTCGGGCCGTACGAGAGACGGTCGAAAACTGATCGAGAGAAGCATGGAGCGGATGCTATGCGGCTGGGAGTGGAAACCGTGCAGGCTGTCTGTACGCGGTTGTCTCCTGTCGTCGGACGAGTTCTTATGCGGCTAGGAGCCATGACCGTGCAGGCTGGCCGCATGCGGTTGGCATCTGTGGCCGCATGGGTTTTCTGTAAACGATTGACTTTTCTAGCCGCATGAGTTTCATCCATGCGGTCGGGAACTGTAGTCGCATAAGTTATGCGGCTGACAGAAGTAGCCGCATGAGTTTTCTTCATGCGGTTGGCGGATGTAGCCGCATGGGCTTTCTCCCTGCGGCTAATACTCTTCTGCGGTTCGGACCGCGTAGAGTCCCTCTTTGTCCCTGCAAGTCCAGCATCATAATGTTTTCTTCTATCGGACTTGGGGGTAGCAGAGTTGTCTACGATCTGAAGTGGGACCGCAGGGGAATCCTTCTCGCCGTCTTGAGCAACAGAGGGCATCCCATCGAGGGCTTGAGGAGGAGCAAATGACTTCGGTCTCCATTCTTTGCGAGCCTTCGTGGTGTGGGTGCGCTTCTGGGCCGGGCCAGCGCTGCCTTCAGAGAGCATCTCTTCGAACGCCTGTTGGTCGAAGCGGACGACCATCTTCTTTTGTGTGGAGCCAAGTTTGGCTGCATCTGATTGCGTCACCAACTCCTCAGCCGTGGAGAAGTTAGTCCCCAGCAGAGTCGCCATCGTGTTTGCCATTGATTGTAAAAGAACAGAACAATTATCGGAGGACTGAACTTAGACTCACAATACAAACTCGCTCGCACAAAAAAAGCCTAGGGACGAAAACCTAGGTACAGCAGACAAAGTGCGATTATTTATTTTTGATTCTGGGGGGTGACGATAGAGGCTCGGGAAAGCGACGGCCGCTCTGCCTTACTCCTTGGACGATCAGTATGCAGTCTTGACTCGGGGAAGATTTGTTCGGCGTTGACGAAGAAAGGCTCTTCTTGCTCCTCTCTGGTTGCTCTCTGGGCTTCTCTCTCTCTCTGATTGTCACGAAAAAAGGGGAACTCTCTCTCTGTGGGTATCTCTCTTTTCTTATTTTTTTTATTATTGCCGCCCTCTTTTTTTTTTTATGGGAATGCTGCTGGCTATTTATAAGGGTGGGATGTGATTATTAGGGTTTGCTATCTGTTTGGAATGTCGGCGCTCCTTCATTCTATCTGGACCCTTGATCTTGATCATAACGAATCTCGGCCACTAATGCGAATAGCACCAAATCTTATGAGTAGTTAATGCTGATTGCTTTAAATCTTCGTGATTGGTTATGCTAATATCTGATTGCTCGCCATGTGTCTTGCTGATGATGTCAAATATTCTCGTTGGGATTCGGTCGAATCTTCAATGCCACGTCTTTTGATTGAAGATCCTGCCAGGGCCGCATAGAGTGGCCAATACTTGAACCGCAGGGAGATACCCTTCATGAGCCGCATGAGTCAACATCTCGTCGAGCCGCAGGGGACAAACTTTCCGTGAGCCTCATATGCGTGGTCTTTGCGAACCGCAGGAGACGACCTCTCCATGAGCCGTATAGTTTCTGTGGGCCGTATGTGGTATTGAGCCGCATAGGCCGGGCTATGAGTGGACCGCATATGGCGGATTTCTGTTAATCATATTAGAATGACGCCTCACGGAGCCGCATGAGGCTGTTCTTTAACCGAGCCGCATGAGACTTTTGCCACGTGGCAACATAGGATTTCTGACAGATCGGGTCAGAGATCTTCTTCTTTTTCCGAAGAATCTGTCATTATGGCAGAGCCATTATGACACTTTATGTCAGAGACATCGCAGCCGTCGAGTCGTGTCAGAGCATTAAATGAGGCCATTACTCCAATGGCCAACTGTAGGGGGGGTCACACGTGGCATCGATTTGAGCCGCATGTCCCCGAGCCGCATGAGTCTGGGGGTCTCCTTTTTGGCCGCATAAAGCAACTCCAGTATGAACCGCATAGGCTTGCTGTCCAGAGCCGCATGGGTCAGTATGCCTTTATTTCTAATATTTTCCATGCTTCTACACCCCCCTTCATAGAATCGATCCATGAATAGATTTTTCAGGTCCTCGAATGATGAAATACAGTCGTCCGGAAGGCTGTAGAACCATTCATAGGCTACTCCTACAGAGCTTCTATGAAGATGTTGGTAAGGAGGGCGTCATCCTTCGGTAAGTGCTCTGTTACTGAGGCAAAGTACCTCAAGTATCATCGGGGAGACTCCTTTCTCTCCTAGGCTGTGAGCGTCTACGGATTGTAATTGGAAGGATAAACTACGTTGTTCCACTCGGTAGGATATGGCTGCCGAATCCCCATCTTCCGGAGTGCTGCTTGCTTCTCTTTGGCATCGTAGCGAGCATACAGTTCCTTGATGGCCAGCTGCATCTCGGTTGACATTGTCGAGCCTGTAGTCGATGGAGTAGACGACGATGGTCCCGCTTGATGGACGACGGGCAGTTTGTTGGATCCATTATTAGCTGCCGAACCAGGCATAGGTGTGGAGGTAGTGGGTTCCAAATTCTCCTTGATCTCCAGCATGAGAGAATACAGAGTCTTTATTATGACATTTAACGTATCTAGGCTCATCTCGAGAGCTTCGATGCATTTCAGCTGGTCAGGTACTTCGTATTGTCCACCTTATCACCCTCGGCCATAAATACGGACCTTGTGTGTGGATGGGTGGAAGGGACAGTAGATCCCTCGTTATCTGGCTCAGATGTCCGAGCCTCGTCGACCTGGATAGACTGGGAGGTTGCAGTCTTCCTTAGACTCATTGCGGTTGCTACCCCCAGTCTGGTTGCTAGCTGCGCCTTTGGAGGCATCCGTGTTGTATGTCTCTTCCTCAGATCGGAACACAGCATTGTCATAAATAGTGGAAGGTTGGCTACTGCCAGTATCTGACGTGGCACCCAACGGATATTTGGAACGTGTGCCTTGGAACACACATGTGCTGGGTACCTTTGCCTTGCTACTCTCGGACCGCTTCTTGGGCTTGGTGGCCGATACGGGAGGATTCTTGGATGACTTCTTGAGAGTTTTAGAACCCTACGCCGTATTGCACGTGGCAACACGGAGTTCATCTTCTCTCTTGCTTGTCGACCCCCTATTGAGTCTCTGATGTGTAGTCGACGTAGGATAAAGTCTTTGAAAGATGGAGCGCCTTCTCGGTGGTAGTACAGTCGCCTGTTGACAACAGTTGATGGTAATATGGGTACAAGGATACCTTGATTTAGGCATGCCCTGCGCCGTCGATTCTTTTTGTACTTAGGACAGCACCCGGTCTTCTGTCATGATACCCCCATTGTACGCGCATGAAAGCTGCACGTGGGTACGATCAGAGAGGGTCTAGCAAGGCAGACTCCTATTATGCTTGCAGGAACGCTGCTCGTATGAGTCTCTCTACAGGATGTACCCCTGGATTGTATCACGCACATGAGTGCTCAAGCGACAGAGGGTTTCAACTGGTCGAGGCATCGGAGCACGGGGACCTGTCTTATATAACTTCCCATCGGCAGGTCAACGCAGGCCTTTGGTCGGTCATAGGCATGGTACGTTTGTTGCACGAGGCACGTACTGCCTTAGATTTCTTCCTACTACCCCCAACGGGTGCATAGTATTCAGAATCCAATGAAGGTTCGCCTGATGGGAAGGCAATTCTGTCGAAGACGGATCTTCTTGCCGATAATGCTCCCATCATGAGGGGTTAAACCAGTGCACGCTTCCTTCGGCGTTGTGCCTTCGTCAAGCCCGCCATAGAGAACCGTTTTCCTCACCATACTTTCCTAAGGTGGGAATCGAGCGAGGAGATATGGCTGTAGCAGCCAAAATCTTCTCCGGGGCTTTAGCGTTGAGGGGGTTATGGATCGCACTTTCCTCTGTCCTGTTGCTCGTCATGGCCACCTTGGGCCTCCAGACACGTCGAGTCTTCTTCGGTTTTACGAACCGCTTCGAAGGATTCGACTTCTCATCAGAAAGGAGATCTTCAAAAGCTTGCTGGTCGAAGCGTACAACCAGCATCTCCTGGAAAGATCCCAGCAAGTCGTCGTCAGATTGCATCACCGCCTTCTCGTTGGAGGAGAAGGTAGTCCTCAACAGAGTTGCCATTTTGTTCGACATCACAAAAGGTTAAACAAACTTTTTGTTTATTGAACGTAGACCTGTGTACAGAGAAGGAAGTGCTAAATAGGATATTCTAAGTACAAGGGGAAGACTTTCTGAGAAAGTGTGACGGTGGAGATTGAGCACTGCAGTGGCTCCTTTACTCCGTTGACGATCTGACGACGGGTTGAACTTGCTCTGACTTTCTGATGCCTTTGATGAAACTCTAGGGTTGCCGGTCAAGGGGATGACTGGAGCTGGAGATTTGATATTCGGTGGTCTCTCTTCTTCTTGTTGAAGGAAAACACTTCTATTTATAGGAGAAGAGAGCACATATACGATGTGCATTAGGGTTTTGAGATGTGAAGAAATCTGCCGTCATTGTACGGTGCAGGCTTCTGCGGCGCTAACACATGGTGGATATTGAGATTCTCCTCAATAGAGATCTCTTGTGGTTATCAAAATAACCGAAGGAGGAGACACGTGGTGTGTGCCAATTTTCTTGTTCGATTGTAGCCGAGTAAATCTTGGAATTTTATCTCAGATTTGGATTCTGATTGGTCCTCGTCTAAGATTTAAATCAATTTGATAAGATATCAATCATGATAACCCCAATCCAATCTTTAAGAGAGTCGGTTTAAGCAAATCGACTGGGTGGAACCATGCTTCCTGCGCCTCTGGCGAGGTCTGAGTACTGTTGCACTTCTGGGGCGACGAGTAGACCGTTCATCTGGAGACAACGGAGCCTTTGTGCTTTCAGGCGACGAGTGGACAATGCTTGGAAAACGACAGAGCCTCTTTGCGTATGAGCGACGAGAAGGCTATGTTTCGAGCGACAAAGTCACCGTGCTTTAGGACGACGAGTAGGCTTGTGCTTCAGGTTGATGAGGTTACTGTGCTTTTGGAGCGGCAGGCGGACTTGTGTTGGATGCAATGGTATCTCCCAAGTCTCTGACGAAAGGTAGTTAAGCTTTTTGGTCGGAACAGAGTGCGGCACCATTGGAGTTGAGGTAAAAACATCACCAGTCTGCGCCTGAGGTTGGTGCAGAAATGTAGCTGCGCATCTGGATTGAAGGTATTAGCTTTGAAGTCTTCTTTTAAAGAGCACTGAATGACCGATCCTTAATGAATGACTCCCTCTTAATTGCCACCATTACTTGGGAAATTTTAAGGGGTTCTAGGATAGTCTAAGACTTAGTCGAATGAACTTTATTTAATGAGGTTTATCGTGCTGAGTCCTAGGTTCATCCCATTAATGTGGGAACTTTGACCGTCGGCCACGTGGCCTGTATTTTGGACCACTTTCGTCCTATATAAAGGGGGAGTTTCTTCTGAAGAGTCACGTCTTCTTCTTTTGCTCGTCCTTCAACAGCATGCTAGATCCAGACTTAGCTTCGAGCGACGGTTGGCATTGCCTAAGTCCAATTTTGGTTGAGGATTCCTTCGTTCAAAGGGGCTTTGCCTTCGTAGAAGAACTGTTGATGAGCCTCAGAACATGATGGAACGCTTCTCATGAAGAGTTCGAACCTGGGCGACGCCTTGGAGGTCTTGACGACCTAGCTTGTGGGTAGATGGCCAACCCGGAGAGCCACAGGTTGTGCTCTGCCCTGCTCATTGGTGGCGGCGTGCTTTTGTTAGGCTAGAAGAGGCTCAGAAGCTGATGCCCTTTTGAAAAAGGGCCTTCCTGCTGTGCTGGCCTGAGCTTTCGACGGGCCAATAGATGCTTCCGAAAGTGCTGCACATTTGGAGGAAAGAAGCTGTAGTGGAGACTTTGATGGAGACTGTATTCACATCTTCTATCCACAGTGCCTGTCTTCCTGACGATCACTCTGTGAAGAGTAACCCTGACGTAGATCCGTAGGAGTTTTCAATTCGGCATATGTAATCATAAAGTCTTTTGTAACAGATCCTTGTAATTATGTCTTTATGCAGCCTTTTATGTAATCGTGAGGTGTCTGTAGCAGACACTTGTAGCCATGATTAATAAAAAAGGACTTATGAGTTTTCATCTGTTTATGACTTTTGTCTTTGCTGTTAGCGTGCTTGACCGCCTGCGCCTTGTATTATTATACTGAGATTTTTCATGCTTCTACAACACGGAAGAGATAGCCAAGCTTAAAGTAGACTATCATGAGGCTATCCTCACTATTGAGAAGAAAGAAAGAGACTATGTCAAAGTACAAGAACTTTATGACATAGAGAAGACACTTAGTCACTGAGCAAAGACTCATAGATATGACTGCCAAATATGAGGAGTCTTATGCGGTCTCTAAGAAGTTAGAGATCAAATTAGGCAAACAGGTCATTCTTGTTACACGGCCTCAGGTTAGTCCTAATACAAAGAAAACATCCCAAAGGACTAAACCAAAGAAAGCATCTAAGCAACACGTTTCTCACAATCATGCTTTCACTTATAGGTTTCCAAAAAAGACACACAAGAATGTCAACACAGAAACAAAGAGCACATTTTCAAAACTAATATGCACATTTATGGTACACATGGGCACATATCACAATACTATAGAGTTAGAACGCTTGTTGACAATAATTTTCTTGCTTGGATTCCTAAGACTAATCGTAATGGACCCTCGAAGAAATGGGTACCAAAGGATTCATTTACTCATTTTGTAGGTGGACCCTCAACCCCCTCATGCTAGAAGTAATTGGATATTCGATTGCGGATGTTCGCGGCACATGACTGGTGATGCATTTTATTCACTATGCTATCGATGAAAAATGAAGGATATGTTTCCATCGGCAACAATCTGAGAGGTGATATTATTGGTAATGGTACTATTGGTATGTCTCCTATCCAGTAATAAAAGACGTCTGTCAAGTTACATAATTGAAACATAACCTATTGAACATAAGTCATTTGGCAGATAATGGTTACGGTATCAATTTTGTAAAAGACAATTGTTCTATATATGATATGTCTTCTGGTAATCCTGTATATGAAGGGATTAGGGAAGACAACATTTATGTTTTATTTTTAGAAAGTACTAACATGCAAGAAAGTGCATGGTAGCCAACCAAGATGAAAGCTGGCTATGGCACATAGGACTAGGACATGCAAATATGGACGCTATCTCACGGCTATGCACCAAAAAGCTGGTAAAAGGACTCCCAGAGATTACATTCAAGAGGGATATCGTATGTGCTGATTGTGAAAAGAACAAAGCAACTAGGTCTTCTTTTAAATCCATCAACGTTGTAAGTATTTTTAAACCCTTGGAGTTGATTCATATGGATTTATTTAGTCCTAGTAGAGTCGCCAGTTTTGGTGGTAGACTCTACGCTTTTGTTATAGTCGACGATTTTCTCGATATATTTGGTTTTCTTTTTATCAAACAAAAGTGATGCCATTTTTGAATTTAAGATATTTTATAAAAGGGTACAAAACGAAAAAGGCTTCATGATTACTCGAATCCGAAGTGATTATGGTGGCGAATTTGTAAATGCTGATTTCAAAAAGTTTTGTATGATGATAGTGGATACTACGACGAGTTTTCTTGTCCTAGAACCCCTCAACAAAATGGTATTGTGGAGCAGAAGAATCATACTCTAAGCAAAATGGCTAGAGTCATGCTGAATCAGCATAGTCTTTCTAAGTATTTTTGGGTAGAAGCTGTTAGTACAGCCAGCCATGTTTTGAATAGGGTGTTAATTCGACTACCTATCTCGAAGAAAACCCTCATGAATTATGGTTTAGAAGGATTCCAAACATTTCTTATTTCAAGTTTTTGGTTGTCGTTGTTTTATCCTGAACACCAAGGACAACTTAGGTAAGTTCGGCTCTAAGAAAAACGAAGACATATTTCTCAGGTATGCTGCCAATTGTAAAGGATATAGGATTTTTAATAAAAGGTCTATGATTGTTGAAGAATCGATTAACATTATTTTTGATGAGCTCAATAGTCAAAGATCTTGCGATAGTGACGATGAGGATGTACAAGGCAAAGCCAAGGCACCAAAAGATACTGCTACCAACGAGAGCTATCTGGAAAGTCTACCAAAGAGGATGAAATTCATGCCAGACCATCCAGAAACACTCATAATAGGTGATGTATCCAAAGGCATAAGTACACGTTCTTCTACTAGAAATATAGTAGCGAATGTGACATTTATTTCTCAAGTAGAACGTAAGATAGTAGCAGATGCTTTTAATGATAAATTTTAGATTGATGCTATGCAAGAGGAACTTAATCAATTTGAGAGAAACCAAATTTGGAAACTTGTTCCTAAACCTATTGGTCAATCGATAATTGGTACCAAATGGTATTTCAAAATAAACTTAGTGAGGATGGACAAGTTCTATGCAATAAAGCACGTCTAGTGGCACAAGATTATAATCAAGAAGAATGAATTGATTATGACGAGACATATGCTTCTATTGCTAGACTAGAAGCCATTCGCATGTTATGTGCATTTGTATTTTCATGATTTCAAATGGACGTGAAAAGTGCATTTTTAAACTGATTTTTGAAGGAATAAGTTTTTGTGTAATAGCCCCCTGATTTTGAAGATTTTTAAAAACTTGATCACATTTTCAAGCTTATAAAAGCGCTATATGGTCTTAAACAAGCGCCTCATGCTTGGTATGAACGCCTAAGTGCTTTCTTACTTGAAAATAGTTTTTCAAAAGGAAGAGTTGATACAACCTTGTTTATCAAATCTTCAGATGACAATATTTTACTTTACAAATTTATGTAGATGACATTATTTTTGGTTCTACTAGTCAAAATTTTGCTATGTGTATGCAGAGTGAGTTTGAGATGAGTGATAGGAGAGCTCAACTACTTCCTAAGACTTCAGATCAAACAACACTCGCAAGGAATATTCATCAACCAAGCCAAGTATATGAAGGATTTACTGAAGAAGTATGACTTCGACAACGTAAACCCTATCGAAACTCCAATGGCAACATCAACACAGCTTGACATTGATGAAAGTGGAAAACCAGTCGACCAGCGTAAGTATCGAGGTATGATTGGTAGTTTACTTTACTTAATTGCTAGTCGCCTTGATATCATGTTTAGTGTTTGCATTTGTGCACGATATCATGCTAATCCTAGGGAAACACACCTATGCGCCATTAAGCGTATCTTTCGATACCTTAAAGGAACTTCTACAGTCGGCTTATGGTATCCCAAAACTATATTGTTTCACTTAGTCGGTTAATCAGATACTAATTTTGCTGGAAGCAAAGTAGACCATAAAAGTACCAGTGGTACGTGTCATTTCCTACGAAAGGATTTAGTCTTTTGTTTTAGTAAAAAATAAAACTATGTAGTGCTATCAACAACTGGGTTGAGTATATTGCCGCAGGATGTTGTTGTGCTCAGATTTTGTAGATGAAGCAAACCCTATAAGACTATAATCTGCACTACACAAAGATTTCTATTTATTGTGACACCACTAGCACGATTAACTTAACTAAGAACCCTGTATTTCACTCACGCACAAAGCACATAAAAATACGTCCTTATTTCTTGCATGATCACCAACAACATGGGGATATATGCTTATAATTTATTAACACAAATTCAATTAACTGACATTTTTACAAAACCACTAGCTGAAGATCGATTCAATTATCTGCGTCAAGAGTTATCCATACTTGAATTTTCAGAATCATAATGTGTTATGATTAATAAAAATGCTTAAAACTTGATATTTTGATATTTATTAGTTGAAATTATTTTAGGTACAAGCTGAAACTGCTCTTCTGTCATACAGGTGTAAATAGCCTGAAGCGACATGGTGCATTAGCCTTCGGACTACCGCTAGCTGGAATCCGGCTCCTACAGCAAATGCTGTGGACACACACAAAAAAGAAGAAGAAACGCTGTCTTTCTTATTAGCGCAAGGCACCACAAATCGAGTACGCCTGAGAGATCCTACACTGAGGATCCCCTAGTACAAAAAGAATTCTGGGGAATGGGACGATAGAGATCGAGCGACAGTTGCTCCTTTACTCCGTCGACACTCCGATTTGCAAAAATGGGAGAAAACCTAAGAAAATTGCTAACTCTCAGCTCACTGGCAAGAAGGGCATAAATTTGGCTCTTGTAATACTCTCCGTTCTGTATGTTTTTGAAGAGGTATGAGACCCCTATTTATAGTCACGTTGTACTGAAATGACTATTATGCACCCGTAGGGGAAAATATACTAATTTTCCATGTGGGTGCATAGACTTCCTTTGGGCGCATAAGGTGTAGGCACATGAAAGCTGCATGATCGTGGGTTGATCGTGGGGTTGACGTGGCCGCATGCTTTGGTGCACGACTGATCATGGATGTTGACTGAGTCGTAGGGATCTGCTACCTTAGGCGCATAGTGTGGGAGCAAATTTATGTACCCACACTTGGGTGCATGTTTGATCTGCATGAAAACAATATGGGCGCATAGCCCCTCTTTGTTCATGTGGGCACATAGCCTCCCTTTGGTTATGTGGGCGCATAGGCTCCATTTGGTTATGTGGGCACATATTATTCTTCTTCATGTGGGGTACATAGTCTTGTATTTTTTATGCTTCTACAAGACCCCCTTCAAAGTTTTTGAGACTCAAACGAGTATCGGAATACTTTGAAAGAAGCATAGGAAAAACTGTCTTCACTAGCTTCATGGCCGCATGATGGGTATGACCCCTTTGGGCGCATGGATGTTTGCCAGGCTGTCGAAATATGGCTGTTGAGATCTTCCTTGGAAATCTGAAGCGATAAACCCGTTTTAGAATGGAATTTGAAAAGGTCTGCTCTTTATGCGATGTCTATGCGTAGTTCGCATCAGCAAATAGCAGGCGCATAATCTGCAAATGACCGAGTCTCCACGTAGGCGCATAGACCATATGGGCGCATAGATCGTGTGGGCACATAGGCCATGTAGGCGTATAACTCCCCGTTCGTGCCTATAAATAGGCCTTGAAGAGAGAAAACGTTCATTCTCTCTTCTTTTTCTTCAGAAAATTTGAAAAGTTTTTTCTTTTACTCTCTTTCGAGCAATCATGTCTCCCAAGGCTGCTTCGACTCCCAAGAAGTCTGCGAAGGACAAGAAGGCTGCAGTAGCTAGTTCTCTTCCTTCGGCAGCTTCTCATCTGGTTCAAGACCCCATCCTGGGTGAGACAATTTATCAAAAAATGAAATCTCGATTGTTAATTTGTGACGCTCGGACTTTTCTCTGCTTGGGCGCATAACCATCGATATACGCCCAAAGCAAACACGCTTCTTTTATGAGCATTCTTATGTGCCCACAGATGCATGCGGCCACACACTTTGTTGTGTTATGCGTCTACACATTTTGTTGTGTCATGTACCCATACAAAACACGTGCTTTGAAGATGCTTATGCGCCCACAGGCCTTTTGGGTGCATAACATCAGAGCGCATAGAATTTCTCCAGCACTTAGCTCTTTTTTCTGTAGATTCTAAGTCTGACTTTTTATTCTGTCTTTGCAGTTGACATGGTTGTCCCGGCTCTTGGTGGGATTCCTCTCGGCTCTGCGTGCCATGCTCTAGATTCAAGCCTCATCACCGCAATGGTCAAAAATGCACAGGTGAAGATCAGCCATGACCAGCCTTCGGTGCGGACGATCGCTCTGCTTGAACAGGTCAAAATATTCTTGAAGCAGATGATGAACGATGAAAAGTTTACGCTCGAAGGGGCGCAGAGCTTTAAGAGACCGCACTTCTTGTTTGGTAATAGCCTGGGATTTGAGGACGAAGTGACAATATGTCTAGAAGACCCTCTGGTGGTCAGGTTAAATAACCAAAGGATATGGTTACCATCGATGAAGCGCCAATACCCTCTATCGGCATTTACTAATCTGGCTGTGCGGAGAAAAATGAAATAGGATCTGACCACTGAACTTCATGGAGTCATTTTTGGCAGAATCCAATTTAACTCCGGTGACCAGAAGAAGGACACTTTCAAGTGTGTCACGGGCTCTACGTCCTACTCCATGAGGGGCTGCATCCTGGGACCATAATAAACGATGTCCCGACTGATCTTCACCCTTATGCTGCTAAGACTCTCTCCAACCTGATACTGTCAAAGAAGAAGTATCCGAGAGGGAAGCTGTGGATGGAAGGTTGGAGATACTCTGTCCCATTCTGGAGCGACCTTACTGAATGGGTGCTCTCGACTTTCGAGGCCACCCTAAAAGCTACCGACCTTTTTTATGCCGTTAGAGCCACCCAATATGGCATAAAGGTTAATTGGCCTATGTTTATCTCGTTGGTGGAGTTGCATAACTATCACACATGTACCTTATTCACTTCGGGTGGAGAGATGGGTCTGGCTCTTCACGATGCAGGCGATATCAAAACTTCCCTGGGGGACCGAGCCATACGAAGAATACGTCCCCTGTGATGAGGAGCTCTTGGATTTGGAGAGAGAGAACTTCGAGATGATGGAGGTGTACAAAGAGTTACTCTGTCACCTTTTCATTTATCACCGGGTCATAAAGAAGGGTAAGACTGAGGGGTCCCTTCCTCATATGAGAGCTTGGACCAACTACATCTTCATTAGAGAAGAGGAGACGGCCCAGTCTTTTTCTCGACTCGCAAGTGTAGGAGCGTAAAAAGTACCTCATAAATCAAGTCAAAGAAAGAGAGCTCTACGCTCAACCAGGCTACTTTATGCCAGAATTATTTTGTATTAAGCTTTACGCTAGCTACTCTGTACGCTGGCTATCCTTTACGCTAGCTACTCTATACACTGGCTAACCTTTACGCTAGCTGCTTTACGATGGAAATAGGCTGTCAGATCATGCATTTAATGCATCTGACATAATGATTTGTTGACAGCGTATAAACACAGAATTCGAAGAGATTTGATTTATACAGAAATCGATATTGTTGTTTAGTACAAAACAGGCCACTTTATGCTCAATAAAATTACTTCTTTTTACGCACGATAGTTATGTGAGTTTTTTACGCTCAAAACTATTGTGAGTGTAAAGTCTATTTGAGCTACTTTACGCTCAAGGCTATTTTAGCCACTTTACGCTGGGAAGTTTATTTGGGCTGTTTTTACGCCAATTTGCCACTTTACGCTCAGTATATGTTTCGGGTCATTTTTACGCCCGATTGTTTCCGGCTACATGAGAACGTGGTTTGTCCACGTGGCTTTCATGCCACACTTATTGAAGAACGTGTGTACGTGCTTCCTGTTTTTGTTGATATAATGGGACACGTATCAACGTATGTAGAGAGTAACTTCCATCGTGGGTGACAGTTGCCAGCGTAAAAACTCAAATGTGTTGCTTTTTACGCCCAAGGAGTCATGTCTATAAATAGACTTATTTTACACATCAAAAGCATCAAGCACAGAGAGACGGGAGAGAATACCTAGAGATCAGAGCCCAGAGACTTTGATTTTCCGGAGCATTCTTCTTCAACTTTTCTTCCAGAACAGAGTGAAGCAAAGCAGGAAAGCATTCGGCCTCGCCATCAGTGCCTAAGTGCGTCGATACCTTTCTGGTGACTTAGTTCTTCCAGCTGTTCATCTTCTAGCAGTGATCTTCATCATCTTCGTATAGTCCAAGGAACAAAGTGATCGCCTTCAGATCAGACTTCCATAGCAATAATTCCCAGAATATTTGTACTCTTTTGTACTCATTCAAGTTTTATTTTCAAAAGTCGATTTTAGGCATTTTATTAAGTGAAACAAAATGGCGACTCTTCTGGGGATGACCTTCTTCTCTGACGAGGAGGTAATTCCTCAATACGATGATATTTCGGTCGGTTCGACCAAGAAGACTCTGGTTGTGCACTTCGACCAGACGGCCTATAAAGAAATGCTCCGGACTGGGGGTAGCACTCGCTGCTTCAATATTCAGAAATCGCAGAAGGCACAAAAAGTTTGGGTTCCCAAATCCAAGGCATTCTCGGATTTCCCCACTGTCTCTGCAGACAAAGGAATCCTTCCTACTCATGTTGTAGATGCTCCCATCTATGATGAGGCAACTCTACTTCGGTAGCACGCCATGGGCGTAAAAACTCTCCGTTTGTAACGTAGCAGACCCTTCAGTGTTACGCTCTGAGCGTAAAAATCAGGTTTTACGCCCTGGGCGTAAAAATCAGAATTTACGTCCCGAGCGTAAGAACATGTCTCCCGTCTGTGACGTGGTAGACTCAACAGCTGTACACTCTCAGCGTAAAAATAGTTTCCCGTCTGTGACATGGCAAACTCTAGTGCTTTACGTTCTGAGCGTAAGGACATGTCTCCGTCTGTGACGTGGTACACACAAATTTATGCTCTATGTGTAAAGAAAAATCTTCCGTCTATGACGCGGTAGATACTCATGTTTTGCGCTCTATGCGTAAAGGTAAATCTCCTATCTGTGACAGTGTAGATAAAATTCACAATGATGCTTCTGCATCTAAAGTGAATGCACCTGCACATTTGAAGCATAAAAACATAGTTGGTAAAACTTCTGTTTTCAACCAACAACCTTCTTATACTACTGTACGCAAAGTACCAAACCTACAAATTACACGCAACAAAGATGGAGTCCTTCGTGCTCAAAAATCTCAAGATCTATGTACGCAACTCCAAGCGCGTAAAAATGTACAGTTTGGTTCTGCGAATGCAGCCCGTAATCTCCTTTATACACACGGGACTAAACTTTTTCTACCCCTATAATAAAGAAGACTACTCCTTCTAATCCTTCTGATTTACGTGAATTGCTAATACAAAAGCATAAAAATAGACAATCTCCCGTGACACTCCCCCAAAAATTACCATTGTGAGTGTCACCAGATTGTAATTAAATGTTGTTGTTCGGCTTCCAAACGGTCAGTTTTTGATCGGTTAAGTTTCAATGCGCCTCAACAACAAGCTGATGAACATGAACATGAGTTGTCATATGCATCAGTCAACACGGGTCTCATACCAACAGAGGACGACGTCCAAGACACAACACGTCCCAAACTCCAGGTCAACAACAATTAACAGACTTCTTGATTCCTTTGAAGGAGTATATCAGAACACTCGATCAAGAAGACAAAGACAGTTGCAGACTTCTGATTCAGAAGCTGGGGGTACTCAATCTTTTGAGTCCAGACTGATAGTGTCGATTCATACCTCTATACTAATCCTTCTGTGTCTTCAAGAAAGGTTGAATCCTACGCTAGTGGAGATGAACCGGAGACGTCATCTGCTAATACAGAACAATGTCTCACTGCCGTTGAATAATTACTGAAAGACATGCTTACCATGATGCAAAGCATGTACCAGATAATAACAGCTTAGCAAACTGCTCAACCGGCAATAATCACACCGGTGCAGATAGCAGCACAAACTCAAGATAGTCAAGGGGTTGAAATACCTTTGAATAGTCAAGAGCCTGCTATTAATCAAAATTCTGCATCTCCAGATCCCATCATTCCAGAAGATGTACCACCTCCGGTGGGGGTTACGTACATCCAACAACCATTCAATCAAATGTGCTTCCTCAAACCAGTAAAGCCATTCAAGCAGTGCGTGAGCTCAAAGCACAGTTTGAAGTTTTGAAGCACAAAGATCATCTCCAGAGGTTAGGGATTAAGCAACCTTATCCTCCTCATTGGAATGATGTACCCTTTCCACCGAAATTTAAGCCACAATCTATGGTTTTGTTCGATGGAAAGGCATCTCCCAGTCAGTATATCAATTACTTTGATATTATGACTGTATATCTACAGAAAAATGATGCTCTTCTCATCGAGTGTTCGTCGGGTGCTTATCGGGTTCAGCTTACGACTGGTATCGTAGTTTACCCGACAATTGCATTTCGTCTTTTGACGAATTTAAGGCAATATTTCTGTCACGCTTCTATGAAGAGGTATGGACATGAACATGTCCTCCTTGATAGAAATCAAACAAAAGGAGAAAGAAGATACTCGGATGTTCATTGAACGTTTCCGACAGGCAACTCTAAAGATGCCTCCTGGTATGCCAGATTCAGTATTGATTGATACATGTAAGATAATCTGCGACCATCTATTGCTGTCTTCACGGTTCCAATTCACAGATTGGGTTCGTTTATCATAGCAGCAGTTTCTGTCGAGACCAATGGTAGGTTGGCTCGTGAACATGGGATGATTTTTGCCTCACATAAACGAAAGAAAAGTAATCCTGGTAATAATTCTGGCAATCGTAATATGAAAGGAAAACACTCTTATGGTCAATCTTTCCAAGAACAAAACGATGCCGAATAATCAAAGTCTTCCAAGCCAAAAGAACAATACTCTTTTGACGAAAGCGACATCCCAAGGATATTCCAATGTCTGGTAAAGAGTGGCAAACTCCAGATTCCAGAACCAAAAAGGCCTAATGAGGTAATCTGACTGACAATCCCAAATATTGTATCTATCACAGGTACAAATCATCCTACCAGTGCTTGCTATGTCTAGAAAAAGAAAATCCAGGAGCTGATAAATGGCGGTGCTATCGCTTTAACCAATGACCATGACCATACGGTTACAACCAATATGGTTTCTCTTCAATTCGAAGATTTTCCTCCACAACAAATCCCAGATGGAATTATCCCAATTCCGAAGGTGACGATGAAGATTGAATATCCCGCCTGCTAGAGAGAAAATGAAGGATTATTGCCTCTACATTAAAGAATGGTGAAATTATGTGGGTGCATCTGACTTAGTACCTGAGTTGGAAAATGAAGGTAAAACTTCAAAATCCAAGAAAGGTAAAAAGTCAAAACCTGTAACATGATTTCTCATGTTATTCCAGATTCTGATGATTTGGATCATCTATGGGATGGCCTTCCTTTAGAAGATAGACTGAGAGGACTGAACATATGTCCTCCAAGTCTAGCTCCTCCTACCAAGCTCAAACTTAATCATCAGCAGTGGCTAGCCATGAATAGTATTCCCTTATACCGGGCACAACAAGTCTTTGCTGCTTATAAAAAGTTCCTACAGGATCTTTCCTCGTATCCCGAATCCTTCTCATCTCGTAGCTACAGAGACGTCTATTCCTCATTCTCCTGTAGTTACAGAGATCTCTTCTTCTTCCTCTGTTGAATCACATGTTGAAAGTCCACTGTCCATTCATTTATACAGTCAGCAATCAGTCCTTCTCATGAAGGCAGAAGGTTTGAATTATGATAAAGGAATACGACTTCCTTTACAGATTCAAAGTAAAAATCTACTGTCGGGTTGGGTTCTGAAGTTCCTCACAAGAAGAAGACTAAGAGAAGTAAGACTAAATCCTGCAATATGGTACTTCCTTCTTCTGAGTCTGAGGAAGAAACTTTTGCTGGTACAAGGTCTGGGAAAGAGTACCACAAAGATTATGAAGGATCCTCCAAAGAAGCAGAGGATGTTGAACCACCACACAACTGTCTCCTGTTCCTGCTAAACCATCTGTGATTGAGAAGGGAAAACAGAAAGCAGTACGTTCGACGTCCCGTTGAAGTCTACTTCCAGTCAGGGGTGGTGATGAAACCCTACAAATTTGATATTCTAGCCCAGTTAGCCAATACTCCGGCTAGACTATCTATATTTGAGCTGCTTCGTCTTTCTAAAGAATGCAGGAAGACTTTGAGTGAAGCCTTGCTACAAGCAGATCATGCTTAGCTCAACTCAAGAGTCCTGATAATACACCAGTGTCGTGTCCACAATGTCATAGTGTGATGGAGGCAATTCCTAATATTACCTTCACACAAGAAGACATGCTATTGAAGCATAAAAGTACGACAGGCCTTTGTGCTACAAGGGTATATTGGATCCACTGAAATTGACAGATTTATATAATCCTGGGTCTTCTATTAGCATTATTCTTCAGAGTATGCTAAGACCGTTGAGGATTCCTACTAGTGATTTGACTTACACTAGTACTACGATAGTTGGTTTCAACTCTGGTAATAGTAAACCACTGGAGAAGATTCGTCTAAAGATTCAGATTGGTGATCTTAGAACTATGGTAACCTTCTATGTTATCAACTCAGACGTATCCTACAATATCCTTCTTGGAGACCGTGGATACATGAGCATAACATTGTGCCTTCAACTCTCCACCAATGTTTCAAGTACGTGGATTCCAAAGGGGTTGTGAAAACTAGTTTGCTGATATCAATCCTTTCAAGGGTGTCGAAGCCTATTTTTCTGATTCAAGGCTCTACAAACAAGAACATGTGAAAGAGATATCAGACATAGCTGAAGATCAATCATCTACGAAGATTACTCTATTAATGAAGATCGCCAGAAGAGCAACCTTTGAAGATCAAAGTCAAAGGCGAATCCAGCCCAACCTGTCAATGATCAACCTCTGATGATCAAGGTCAATGGAAGAACTCAAGCTTCATTGAGGAATCAGTAAATGTTCCTACTAAGAGCCAAGTTCAACCTTTTATGATCAAGGTCAAAGGGCGTACTTCTCGTACGAATAATCCAGAACCACATTGATCATCAATCTTGACAAGTCTACGCAGAAGACGGATCCACTAATGATCAATCCGAGGCGTAGTAGTCAAATTGTAAATGATGTAAATATCGATCATTCTGTACTTTCTGATATCAATGAAGATTTCTTTTGAGTATGGCTGTCAAATTTTGAAAGAATGACTTTATCTCTGATATCAAAGTCATCAATATAAAGACACATAGAACAGAAACTTTATACATTGATTATAAGGAAATTCTTTTCTCCTATGTCGATGTTGGACCTTATGCTCAAAGGTTCTAACATCTTCTCCCTATCTTCTTCCTGTAGCCGCTTCATCACAAGCTTGTGTAACTTTTAGACATCACGAAGAATTATTTCGTGATTCCGTCTGATAAGAAAAACAAGCGCCAGATTGTGTTTGGCCTGGCTAGAAATATCTGTTGCTCAGACAGATGATCTTAGAGATAAAGATAAAGGAAGAATCCGAATTGACAAATATAGTCAACAATCTCTCAAGATTATCCAGAATATGGATATGATTTGAAGACTATGCAAGGTCTCAATCAAGGCAAGGGTAGACGATTACCATTATGTGGTGATCCATTTTACCAGAAAACTCGTCATGGGTTGGGACATGATCCGTCCCATATGTTTAATGGATATACAAGAAGAATTCTTTCTAGCTCTTCACAATCATCAGATTCGGAAGAAATCCAATTCATCGAATCTGATACATCTCACCCCTCATATGTTAGAGGAGATTATTATGAATCTGACAAATATTCTCAGTTAATATGGTTCAAACTGATGGTGAATCTGAGCCATTTGGAATTGATCCTTGGGCTCAACAAATGGACACTCAGTGGGACTTCGTTTTGAATAGCGACAGCCACCTACAGAGGATGAGATTGTCCAGATTGATGTTGGGGATGGAACTACATCCAAACCTATATTCATCAGTAAAACCTTTCTGAGGATAAAAGAAGAGTTGATAAAACTGATCAAAGAATATATGATATCTTTGCATGGAGTTATGAGGATATGCCGGGTCTAGACCCCAAAGTTGCTACTCATAAACTCAATATTCTTCCTAATGCCAAGCCTATAAAACAACAGCAACGGCATTTTCGACCAGATATATGGATGCAATTGAAGCAGAAGTCAAAAAGTTGATTACATGTGGCTTTGTTCGTGAAGAACAACACCCAGACTGGGTTGCCAATATGTTCCTGTTATGAAGAAGAATGAAAAGTCCGAGTTTGCATAGATTTTCGAGATCTTAATGTAGCGCTGTCCAAAGGACGAATTTTACTTCCAATTACTGATGTCATGATAGACAAACATGCGGTTTTGAACGCATGTCTTTCATGGACGGATTCTCAGGATACAATCAGATCAAGATGCATCCAGAAGATGAGAAGCATACTGCTTTTCGTACACCCTTGGGTTTATGCTATACGGTTATGCCGTTTGGTCTTAAAAATGCCGGTGCCACGTATCAACGGGCTGAGCAACATTTCAAGAACATCTATGGAAGACAGTTGAATGTTATGTAGATATTGCTGTTAAAAGTCGATCAAAGGATGATCACATTCAAGACTTGAAGACAGTATTTAAATTGATACGTCAGCATCAATTGAAAATGAATCCTACTAAGTCTTTCTTAGGGGTTTCCAGTGGCAAGTTTTTAGGATTTGCATTACTTCTCAGGGTATCCATGTTGATCCTGATAAGGTTAAAGCAATTCTTGAAATGCGTCCTCCACGCAATTTAAAAGAACTCCGTGGCTTCCAAGGTCGCATTGCGTATATCAGGAGATTTATATCCAATCTCTCTGGAGAGTGCCAACCTTTCTCCCTCTATTAAAGAAGGGTGTATCATTTGTTTGGGATGAAATGTCAGAAAGCCTTCAATGATATCAAGCAATACCTTACAAATCACCTGTTCTGGTACCTCCAGTGGTAGAAGACCATTTTTACTATATGTTCGAGCCTTGGATCATTCACTTGGTGCTCTTCTTGCACAAAAAAGTGATATGGGCATGAACAAGCAATTTATTATCTTAGCAGAATGATGGTTGGAGCTGAACACAGGTATACTCCTGTAGAAAAGGAATGTCTGGCTTTGGTTTTTGCTGTCCAAAAGACAAGACATTATGTGACAGGACAGACTATTCATGTCATCTCCAGAAAAATCCATTCGGGTATTGATGAGAAAACTGAGCATTCTTAACTCCAGGTTAGCTACCTGGGCGATGTTGCTCACTCCTTATGACATGGTTTATGTACCTCAAAAATCAGTGAAGGGTCAAGCATTAGCTGATTTCTTAGCTGCTCACCCTATATGAAACATCGAAGTATATGAAGACATTCCAGATGAAGTTGTGGATTGCAACATGACTTTGAAAAATGACATCTGGCAATTATATTTTGATGGAGCATCACGGGTTGGACCTAAAGGTAATATTGTCTCTGGGTAGGAATCGTCTTGGTTTCTCCTGACAAAATGGTCATATACCGTGCCTATTCTCTCAATGAGCCATGCTCTAACAATGTAGCAGAATATAATGCTTTACTGATTGGTCTCCAAGTCGTAAAACAATTGGACATTGAATTCTTGGAAGCTTATGGAGATTCTCAACTGATTGTTAATCAGGTTAGAGGGACTTATGAAGTCAGAAATCCTGATCTCACCCTTATCATCAAGTGGTAGTCGAATTGTCCTTTCATTCAAAGGATTCTTTATTGAATTCGTACCACGTTCTCAGAATGTGAGGCTGATGCTCTTGCTAGCCTAGCTGCAGACTTGGCTGTTCCAATCCGAAGACAAAATACAATTACTTTTGGACCGAGACTTGTTCTATGTCAAGAATAATTGTATATTGAACAAAGTTATACTACAGAGTCAAGTTCCCAGCAGAGGATTGGAGAATTCCATTCATTGATTATGCGGTTCATGGGATTTTACCTGAAGATCCAAAAGAAGCTGCATCAATTAAGAATCATTTCGATTCTATTATGATTCATCTTTACATATGTTATATCGTCGTTCATATGATGGACTCTTGCTGCGCTGTCTCTCAGAAAGTGAAGCCAAACAAACACTCCAGAAGCTCATGATGGTGTTTGTGGTGCTCATCAACCGGGTCCAAATTACAAGACCGCATTCGAAGAATGGGGTATTATTGGCCATCTATGATAGCGATGCTGTAGACTATGCCAGAAGTGTAAAGCATGTCAGATTCATGCTGATTTTATTCATCAACCGTCTGAATTTCTACATCCTACTGCAGCCTCTTGGCCCTTCGAAGCTTGGGGTATGGATATCATTGGTCCTATTAACCCTCCTTCTGTTAAAGGACATCGGTTTATATTAGCTATAACCGATTACTTTTCTAAGTGGGCAGAAGCAGTTCCTTGCTGAAGTAAAAATCTAATGTGATCAGCTTCATCAAACCATGTCATTTATCGTTTCGGGATTCCTCGACGATAATTCATGACAATGGACCACAATTTTAGTCAGGCATTTTATCGGTTCTGTGATAAGAATCGAATTCAAATTGGCTTCTACGGCTTATAATCCAGCTGCTAATGGTTTAGCCGAAGCTTTTAACAAGACGATCATCAAACTTCTCAAAAAGTTTGTCTTTCTAATAAACGTGATTGGAATGAAAACTTGGAGAATGTTTATGGGCTTATCGAACAACATCCGAACTCCTACTGGTTTTACACCATTTTTACTGGTTTATGGATGTGAGGCTGTCCTTCCATTAGAAATCAGATTCCATCTCTTCGAATAGCCATTGCTAATGAGCTAACTATAGAGAATAATGATCGCTTACGACTCCAAGAACTTGAAGGATTGGATGAAAGCGTCTTCAAGCACAACAGTATATTGAGCTATATCAAGCCCGTATATCTCGAACTTTCAATCGTAAAGTTAAAGAGAGGGTATTCAAGGTTGGCGAGCTGGTATTAGCTGTTCGAAGACCGATGGTATGACTCACAAAAGCAAAGGAAATTCCAAGCAAAATGGGAAGGCCCTTATGTATTGAGACTGTGTTTTCCAATGGCGCCTATCGGTTATCCAAGCCCAATGGAGATCTACTCATGATGCCGATCAATGGCAAATTTCTTAAGAAGTACTATGTATAAAAAAAAGACAAATGAAAATAAAATTTTTATTATTATTTTCGTTCAGAACAAAGGATTAAGGACGAGGACCACTGCCTTCCTTATTGAATACATAGTCGCCAATGCATCAAGGCATCGTTGCCTGAGTTCACAAAAACTTGCAGCAGCCATCCTCAGTGTTCTTCTTAGGAGTCTTCCCTGGTTCTACTAAGAAAGCGAGGATGTCTTGTGGTGGCTTGGGCGTAGAAGAGCTTTCGCCTATTTTGATTGGGTCTGACACATTGGCTCAATGGGACGTCTCGATGACGTCCTCAACCTTCATGGAAACTTCATTCTTTTGCTGCACATCCTTGGAAGACATTTTCGATAGAGGAGTAGAAATAAGAATGAAAATTTACAAAGAGTTCTCATCTATTTATAGGAGGAGAAAGCTATTAATGGATTGGTCTTGGAAATTGAAACAACTTGTCATTTCGAAAAGACTTATCCATTCATCTATTTTTAGGAGATGAGTTATTAATAGTCCATTCATTTCAGATTCATTCATTTAATTGTGGAATTAGATTGACCTTTCGTTTCCCCAAAAGAAACGCTGGTTCATTCATTCTTTCATCGATATTGGCAATGACATCTGTCTTCTTATTCCCCAGCTACCAATGTTTGGTTAAGCTGATTATTTGTCTCTTTGGAGAGAAATTTTAATCTTCTATCTTATCAGTTGACTAAAAAGTTGGATTTGTTATTTATCATGTTCTTTTGACCTCTGAATAAATAAAATCTGCTTGTGTTTCCTATCTATCATGTCCATTTGGCCTCTGAATAGATATTAATCTATTTTTCTTTGAGTTGTTACAATCTATTATGTCCATATTACCTCTGATAGTATACTCTAAATAGAAAAAGGATTTTACTATCTATCATGTTCATATTACCTCTGGATAGATACAATCTATTGAGTTTAGAAGATTTATCATGTCCATATCACCTCTGATAAATATTTTCTATCTCATACCTATTGTTTAAATTCAAATGATAGGATCACAAAACAAATTTTTATTCATTTCTTGAATAAGATAAAAGGCTACAAAAATTCTTCATTTGCCTAAGGGAGCAGATATATCTTTCAGCAATTTTTGGAGTTTGCTAAACGCTTCTCGCGAGAACCCATTACATTTTCAGTAGCTATCTGTCTTCGGGCTTCTGGAGTGGAAATGAGAGAAAACTTAGCAAAAATAGCTATTAGATTATCTCTGGCTTCATCAAGGTGCTTAATAGTAGATTCAGCGCCAAAAACTTGCTCTTCCAAAATTGAGCTCTGTGTCAGATATTGATCACGAGCTATTATTAATTGCTCCTTTTCAGCCTTCAGACGAGCCAATTCAGCCTCCACTTCACGAATTTTATCATTTTGTTCCTGAATTTTCGTATTTGAAGTGTCATAGGCTTCTCTATAACTCTCCAATCGAGGCTTTGCATCCGCCAATAAAGCTTTCTCTCTGGCAACTTTGTTACTGTGTTCTTTGAGAGATTCGTTGAAAGTAATCTCTCGAGCGGTGAATTCAGCAGATAAAGCTTCATACTCAGCTTGAATGAGATTCTCGGTAGTTTCACTTGTCAGCCTCAAATATTCTCCAATGGGCTGCTCAAGTTCTTCTACCACTCTTTCTAAAACAGTTGCCTTTCAACATCATTAAACATGGCGACGTTCCTAATGGTGGAAACAATCGCCCCTTTTAAGCTTTCATAAGTGAGACCTCTATTCAGCACCATGTCAATTAAAGCTGCCAGGGTCTTATAAAAAGCTTCAGTATGAATCTCAACTAGGAGGTTCATTTCTGCATTGGAGCTCGGTGTCGCAGCAATCTCTACCAAGTCTCTTTTCCTCAGACTAGGAGCAGATGTGGTTGCTCCGGTAGCAGATTGAGATAAAGATGATGTAGTTGCTACTACCATAGCCAATTGATCTCTGGGAGCTTCAGATTATGTCTTTAAAACTTGTCACTCCAGCCGTTTCTGGAGTACCGGTGGCAGTGATAGTTGTGGATGGAAAGATGGTAGTTGCAGCTGATTCGGATTCAGGCATAATCTTCTTCGGAACTTCTACTGGATCGGTAGTAATAGCTGAGGGTGCTATCACGACATCTTCAGTTTTAGTAGATTTGATTACACCTTCATCACCTTCTTGGGTTTCTGGCTATTCAAACTCTGAAAATACTTCAATCTCTTCATTGAGATTAGTTGCTTCTTCGGCAGCTATTTCTTGATCTGCAGTTGGTCTTTCTGCAGTTTGTTTCTTCTTCTTAGTAGCCTTTTCATTACCTACAGTTAGATCTACTGTAGTTTCTTCCTTTTCCTGACCCTCAACGGGAGAAGACACTTCTAAGGGAGCTTGTATTTCTGGTTCTGGTTGTACCTCCAGTGATTGAGGACATTCTTCTCGGAACCCTACTTCAGGTTCTCGCGATACTTCTTCTTGAACATCTTCCTCTTCGGGAGAAGAAGCCTCTTCCTCGGATTCTTCATTCTCCTCATAAATATTTTCTGGAAGAGGAGAGGAGCCATAACCTTCGGGGGAATGATAACACCTACAAAATGTTTTTAACAAACAAATTTTATACAAAAGTCATAGTCTTATATGGATTTTGTATAAATTATATTTACCTGGAGTAGGTGTAGTACGCTCCAAGTATGTGTCATAATCCCCATTCCAATCTTCATCATCAAAATCAAGATGGTTCATCTAATGGGATATGCTCTGGAGTAACCCTTTCAACCATTTGTACCTTTTGTAAGGTTAAATGAAGTGAAGTACTAAGGCGTCCTGGAGATAGCATCCCTACAGTTTCAGTTGGGGTGGCTGTTTGGGGAGCTGAAGATCTTTCCCCAGGATGAACTGAGGAAGATGGTATATGTTGCGGTTCATCCGCCTCAGTGTCACTTTCTGGAGTGGCGGCTCTTTGTCTTGAAGGCCCTTTGATAGCGACTTTCTTCTTCTTTTCCGGAGTTTTCTCTGGAAGCGTGACGGCTGCACCTGTTTCTTTTTTTCGGCCCTTGCCAATGATGATAGGTTCTGCAACCGGCTCCCCAACTCCTGTAGGGATAACTTCCAGAAATAGATCTGGAATGCCAGTATCGTCAGGGGTATCTGTCGGTACCCTGACCGGCTCTTCAATATTTCCTTCTTTAGGCCACCTCAGACTACCTCTCATATTGTAGCCGTAGGCAAAAGAACGAATTAAAGCATAAAAGTGAGCATACGTATGAAGTATACGTAGCTCTGTAGTACTGGTGGCGGTTGAGACTCTAAATTTGGCACCAGTACGAGCAGTACTGAAATATCTCCAACCCCTAGCACCGTCAAGTAGTTTCCCATAGTTGACAGAAATTAGTAGAGGGGTTACCAATATGAAGTTGGTCGTACCCAAATTAGCGAGCAAACCTACTGGGTAGATATGGTTCAAATGCACAATTATCTTCATTTCTGTACATGAGAAGGTCTGATGCACTGAAGCCATCTGAAGACTGATGGTGGCAATACAGCTCTTCCTTCAACTTCATCTTCAAACTGAATGCCAAAGCAGTCTGCTGGAACTTGTGACCGAGTACAGAAGAAGTTCCAACCATAAGAATAGTTCAAAACTGCCCGGGTATCCGCCACAGTCATAGCAGTCCATGTAGCTTTGCTAAATTTTTGAAGGACTTCCTCATTATCTCTCGGGCCTGGTGGCAACAGATTGCAGTTGTGGTGCAACAACCAGCCCATTAAATAAGTAAAGGGCATTTCTATCCTGGGGAAAACGTTCCGATGAGGTGCATTGTTGATTAACTCTTCACCGAAAGTCCTTAAACCTGCAGTACGGCACACCATGGCCGATAGCAGATTAATTCTGACTTTAAAAACCAAGCGTACTGCTGGCCATAGTACGCTACGGTGGATTCAGTCAACAGTACCAGTACCCGGCACCACCCATCTTCTCAGCCATAAATAAAGGAAGCCTACCAGTAAAGCTCTCCTAGAGATTTTCTGACTGCCATATCTAAGGAAGCTCAAGGCTTCAGTTCCGGCAGGGAATTCCCCAGTCTTCGTAGACAGATATTTATTCGAGAATTTATAGGCAATCATCATATCCCGAATTTTGTTAGAGGGAATTGTCGAATCTATATTGATTGCCGGAGCTTTGTTTCCTGAAACATTTCTTTGTCATCTTTGGATATCTTATCCTTATGGAAGAAGAGATAAGTCGTCCACTTGTTGATGTACGCTAAATGAGATGTACTTTCATGCATTGTAGTACAAATCATGTAGTGATACATCAATTCTTTATATACCTCAATCAACTGAGGGTTAGTCTCTCTAATTTCAGCAAGTTCCCTGTTGGAGGGAACGTATTCCTCATATGGGGCTTCCCCCATTGGCAGCTTCGAGATAAAATGCATCTCATGAAGAGCAAGGCCCATTTTGCCTTTCGGGGTTCCAAAAGTTCCAGTTGAACTAATGTATATCTCCATTAAGGCCATGAATAGGTTTTCGTTCGAGGGAATACCCTGACTGGTGGAAGCTACCGCTTCATACAAGCTAATATCTTTCAGTCTGTCTCGAAGTTCTTCATCATCCAAATACTTATCTGGATCCAGTTTTGGTTGAATGGAGTCAACCATCCCGGCAGCCTGGGGTTTGTTTGGGGATATAATACAGCCTTATGAATTTGTTGACGAACATCTGGGTCTGCACTGGTTGCATTAAACCCGAATCTTCCCTAGGATTAGATCCTGGCATGAGGCCAGAAATAAAAGTGACACCGCCATTGGGAACACTAGCAAAATACCCCATATCATTGGCATGCTCTCTTGAAAATAATTCTACCCGGTCTTCCGTGACTGCTGGGAGTCAAATTCCACAGCATTTGTCGATGGTGGGTAGCATGGAACAATGCTGTCAAAGGATAATCTCTGTCCATATCCGGGAGATACATGGCTCTATCTCCAAATTTGAATAACCAAGACTCCTTCTTGGGGTGTGTCTGGGACTTACAGTCAATTACATCCCAAACAAGAAGGCTGGTTTTGCAAATTGTGTGCATCTAGTGAAGTCAACAATTCTCCATTTATCATGGATAGCAGCATCCTATCCCCTTGGGCTGCTATCAATTGTGCTCTCTCTATAGGGTAATCGGGGTTTGATTGAGGAAATACTATGTGAGACAGATTCTCCAGATAATTCGAACCCACTATGCCTACTGATGAACCAAAGACTTCTGCGAGAGGGTGAATTTGCAAGTCCACTGCAAAAAGAAAAAGAAAAAAATCAAGTTAGAAAATCTAATTTGATGTCATTTATGCAGATAAATTGATCTGAATTTTACATATAAGATAAAAAAATTTCTAAATGTAAAAAGTCTTTGTTTTACCCAAAGTCTTTTCATTTCTGGAAAATTTACGTTGGCACCTTAGATGTGGGCGTATTTCAGTTTTTACGCTGGCACATTAGATGTGGGGTATTTTAAATTTTACGCTGACACATTAGATGTGGGCGTTTTAAATTTTACGCTGACACATCTCTGGGCGTATTTTCAGTTTTTACGCTGGCACTTAGATGCGGCGTATTTCAAATTTTACGCTGAACATTTGTGGGCGTATTTCAGTTTTAACGCTGGCACATTTGTGAGCGTTTTACGATAACACGTATAAACGTGGGCGTATTTTTAAATTTTACGCTGACACGTATAAACGTGGGCAATTTTGATTATCTCATTTCTACGCTAACACGTATAACGTGGGCGTGAAACAGGGATCTTGGTTTTTTCTTCTCCGATGAAGTTTTACGGCCATAAGGGAGTGCTTTACCCCTCATTGGAGGAGCCACCAGGCGGACTTTGCTGAGATGCGGCTGATGACAGGACAGGGGTTTGTGCGCGGTCGATCGATGAAGAATCGACGGCGGGCTTCTTGCCTATGCTGCTGCCGGCGGTGGACTTCTTGGGGGCTATTGAATGGAATACAAGAGGAAGGAGAGAGTTCGAGAAGGATCGGGATTATGAGAGCAAGAAAACAAAGTAAAGTTCTCCTCTCTCCGAAGAACCCTATTTATAGGGAATTTTCAAATCGGTTCAAATTCCAGATTTTACGTCGACTGTTGGACATCCCAACTTTTACGTGGATGACTGTTGTGTAACCCGAATTTTACGCTGACTGGTCAAAATCCCAAATTTTACGCTTTTGTTCAAAGTATTTCAAATTTAAAAATATTTGAAAACTTTGAAGGGGTCTTGTAGGAGCGTAAAAAGTACCTCATAAATCAAGTCAAAGAAAGAGAGCTCTACGCTCAACCAGGCTACTTTATGCCAGGGTTATTTTGTATTAAGCTTTACGCTAGCTACTCTGTACGCTGGCTATCCTTTACGCTAGCTACTCTGTACGCTGGCTACCCTTTACGCTAGCTGCTTTACGATAGAAATAGGCTGTCAGATCATGCATTTAATGCATCTGACATAATGATTTATTGACAGCGTAAAAACAGAATTCAAAGAGATTTGATTTATACGAAATCGATATTGTTGTTTAGTACAAAACAGGCCACTTTACGCTCAATAAAATTACTTCTTTTTACGCACGATAGTTATGTGAGTTTTTTACGCTCAAAACTATTGTGAGTGTAAAGTCTATTTGAGCTACTTTACGCTCAAGGCTATTTTAGCCACTTTACGCTGGGAAGTTTATTTGGGCTGTTTTTACGCCAATTTGCCACTTTACGCTCAGTATAGTTTCGGGTCATTTTTACGCCCGATTATTTCTGGCCACATGAGAACGTGGTTTGTCCACGTGTCTTTCATGCCACACTTATTGAAGAACTGTGTACGTGCTTCCTGTTTTTGTTGATATAATGGGACACGTGTCAACGTATGTAGAGAGTAACTTCCATCGTGGGTGACAGTTGCCAGCGTAAAAACTCAAATGTGTTGCTTTTTACGCCTAAGGAGTCATGTCTATAAATAGACTTATTTTACACATCAAAAGCATCAAGCATAGAGACATGAGAGAATACCTAGAGATCAGAGCCCAGAGACTTTGATTTTACGGAGCATTCTTCTTCAAATTTTCTTCCAGAACAGAGTGAAGCAAAGCAGGAAAGCATTCAGCCTCGCCATCAGTGCCTAAGTGCGTCGATACCTTTCTGGTGACTTAGTTCTTCCAGCTGTTCATCTTCTAGCAGTGATCTTCATCATCATCGTATAGTCCAAGGAACGAAGTGACCGCCTTCATGACTTCCATAGCAATACTTCCCAGAATTTTACGCTTCATATCAGACTTCCATAACAAAATGCCTAAAATCGGCTTTTGAAAATAATACTTGAAAGAGTACAAAAGAGTACAAATATTCTGGGATGTATTACTATGGAAGTCTGATATGAAGGCGATCACTTTGTTCCTTAGACCATACGATGATGATGAAGATCACTACTAGAAGATGAACAGCTGGAAGAACTAAGTCACCAGAAAGGTATCGACGCACTTAGGCACTGATGGCGAGGCCGAATGCTTTCCTGCTTTGCTTCACTCTGTTCTGGAAGAAAAGTTGAAGAAGAATGTCCTTGGACAAACCACGTTCTCATGTAGCCAGAAACAATCGGGCGTAAAAATGACCCGAAACATATACTGAGCGTAAAGTGGCAAATTGGCGTAAATACAGCCCAAATAAACTTTCCAGCGTAAAGTGGCTAAAATAGCCTTGAGCGTAAAGTAGCTCAAATAGACTTTACACTCACAATAGTTTTTAGCGTAAAAAACTCACATAACTATCGTGCGTAAAAAGAAGTAATTTCATTGAGCGTAAAGTGGCATGTTTTGCAGTAAACGACAATATCGATTTCTGTGTAAATCAAATCTCTTCGAATTCTGCGTTTATACGCTGTCAACAAATCATTATGTCAAATGCATTAAATGCATGATCTGACAGCCTATTTCTATCGTAAATCAGCTAGCGTAAAGGGTAGCCAGCGTACAGAGTAGCTAGCGTAAGGATAGCCAGCGTACAGAGTAGCTAGCGTAAAGCTTAATACAAAATAACCCTGGTATAAAGTAGCCTGGTTGAGCGTAGAGCTCTCTTTCTTTGACTTGATGTATGAGGGTACTTTTCACGCTCCTACAGCAAGCCCACGACGAAATCTGAGATAGAGCAACTGATAACAGATCACAGGGCAGTAGACAATAAAGATAGTGATGATCCCGAGGGAAACTTCCCTGTTTATCATTTCTTCAGGCAGGCTGAGTTTAAACTGTCGAAAAGGCTGTGCTAGCCGCCTTTCTGATGACATGGCTTCGCGATTGTGTAGTCCCTGGTGGTTCGGGGTCTATTGAAAGGATAAGCCGAGGTATGTTACTTCTGGCTGTAAAGTTGACATTTGGATACCATCTTGCCCTGCTTCCTGCGATAGTCTGTGCCATCCAATGAGGCTTGCGATATTTTGTTGTTAACGCGGTGACGCCTGATGGTAGAAAGGACTTTGTCAGGACTGAATTTCCCTTTCACTACTTGATGGGATGGCTGGTGCTGCACTATCCCAGATTAATGAATGTTGGGATGATGGCAAACTCTTTGGCGGGAGATGCCTTTCTTCAGAGATTGAAAGATGCAGACTGGACCGTCACAGGGGTGCCTGTTTGCAGGAGGGCTTTGAGTTTTCTGCAGAATTATGAGTTCTTCAGAGTGTCGCCTCCGTCTGGTAGTGGCCGTACAGGAGACACTTTAGTAGATAAGGGAGCACTCACTACTAGCCTTCCTATTGGGGCATTCCGTTGGCTCCAGTCCATCAGTCCTTCCCATCTGGTGCTCAGGAATAGGAACCACACTTTTCTGGAATGTTATCTGCCGAGTCGCTTTCTACGGCAGTTCGGCTACAGCCAGCTTCTTTTGGACAACCCCATTCCTCATCTACAGTCGATAGGAATCCTGATCGACGGGGCACGTGTATGGGGTTACTACAACGTCGGATTACTGGGGCAATTTTTACCTTGCCAGAAGATAAGCCTGAAACCCATATGCTCTTTGCTACTGCCAAGTTCTATATTCAGGTCAATACCCTTCATCCTTGGTATGACCGTGAGCAGAGTTTAAAATTAGGGACTAGGCTTGCCCCCACTCTTGTCGATATAGGACGAGTGCGCACAATGGGGGGTCACAGAAGGAACGGTGCCGCACCCTCAGCTGAGCCGGCTGCAGCGCCACGACAGAAAGTCACTCTTGAGGAGCCTGTTGTTACAGTACCTCAAAGAAAGGATACTGAAGATCCTCTTCCTGATACTCCTCACAAGAGGAAAGCTTCTACTAAGCTGGTTCAATGGTCCAAAAGGAAGAAGATTGTTGTCTCCAGAGGAAGAAAGAAGGTCATGGATGTGAGCGCCAGCTTGCCTCCTCCCAGAAGATCTTCTCGTCAGATTCAGAGGAGTGAAACAGTGTCACAGGCCGATATTATCTCGAAGGTAGACCCCTTTATGGATTCCATAGCCGTTTTGGTAGAACCAGTATCCGTGCTATCTACAAATAACGCTCTCTCATGCTTGCGTTTGTCCTTTGCACAGGACGTTGAAGTTACGGCCGCGGCAGGCGCTTTTTTTCTGAAAAATGGACATAACAACAGTTTTCCCTGCTCATCCTCAACCGATGGATGAAGGTGGGTCTTCTACAGTTGTAAGGTTTGAGCAAAAGGATGATCAGGACGAAGGCCCAGACCATGATGGCGATCAGAAAGCCAATCCCTCCTATGACATTTTTTTAGGGGATATGTCTACAATAGGAGCTATGATGAAGGATTTGGATAAAAATCAAGTCCAATCGGCTCACCCTCCTCTGGGTATGTCATTCTTGCACTTTTCTTCAGATGAGATTTTCTGACTTTAATTTTGCGTGCAACTTGTGTGGCTGACTTCCATCGTATATTCCCTTATAGACAAGAAGAGGGAACAAAGTACAGAGGTTGCTACAGATACCGGGGCTAGACAGGAAGCTGCCCTTGGTTCTCCCAGTAAACCGACATCGGTTACTGAAGAAGTCTTTGATCGGCCCGTTGAGACGGCCATTATTGAATCTGCTTCGGGTCCGGCTGGGACCGTAGAAGGCAAGCAGGATGATGCTGCTTTGGCTGATGTTGACAGTGAGCGACATGGTTCTACTCTCATTTCCCCAGCTCCAGTTGATACTAAGCCGGCATAAGGTATTAAATTACAACTCCTTCATACTCTTTAACTAAGTTTTTTTGTTACTGATATGTATATTGCTTTATTTGTCAGGTTCGGCTTCCTCCCAAGTAGCTCTCCCTGGGACAGAAGATCCCCATCAAGCTTCATCTCCAAAAACCTCATCTGAAGATGATGAGATGGCTCTGGAAGTCATAAGAGCTTTCTACTCCATTTTAAAAGTAAATCTTTCTAGAGTTTTGAACCGAAATACCGCCTTCGGGCCTGTGAAGGCTGTTGCTGAATGCCAGGTGACAGTCCTTGAAAGCGTTGCTGGCTATGAAGAGCGAGATAATGCTTTAAGGAAGGTCATAGCTGACCAGGAAAATCAAGTGGCCAAACTCTGAAAAGTTAGCCAGCGAAGCCCAACATCATTGTTTCTTGAGGAGGACGTGGCTCTGAACGGCTCTTGAGGAGGAGGAAGCTAATTTTCAGGCGAGGAAGGAGGCTATGGCTAAAGAGATCAGTGAGCTGGCTAATCAGTATGAACAGTTTGGTGCTGTAGGTAGGGCTCGTATTTCCTCAAAGAATAAGCTGGCCATCGAGATCGCTGAAAAGTACAATCAGATTACGCAGCTTCAAAAAGAGATTGCCCAGCTTGAGGCCGACTTATGAACAGTTGCGTCTGACTAGGAAGATTACGTGGTTTAGGCTGCTGCGATTGCCACAACTTCAGACCAATTGAAGGCTCAGCTGGGGAAGTTTGAAGAGGAGCATATGAAACTGATTCCTTTCAATGATGAAGCTGCTCGGCAGGAAGAAGCACGTCGTCGTGCCACTATCAAATCTCAAGCTGAAATCAAGGCTTTGAGGGATAGCATCAATCGATTGTGTATTCCTTAAGTCTTTTGTTTATAATTGGCTCTTTTTAGTCGAAAAACTCTTGTATTCTGCCTTTTTGAGAATGATTCAATAAAGAATATTTTGGCTATTTGAAATTCAAGAATGAAGTTTGTGAAATATCTGAACTAGAGGTAATATGGACGTAGTAAGGATACTTCTGGTGGGTATTTTGCTGGAGAATTGGATGTGGACTCATTACCCATTTATATTCAAGGTTTTTGAATATAGATAATAAGTTAAAAGAAGCTGCTAATAGAGGTAATGTGGACGTAATAGCAGATAATATTTTATACCTCAACCAGAGGTAATATGGACGTGGACGGGTATATAACATTTAAATAGGAGTCAGTAAATAATTCAGAGCTCATATGGACGTGATTATCTTTGATGAAAGGATATTTTCGGCAGGTATTCCACTGGAGAATTTGACATGGACTTATTATCCGTTTTATATTCAAGGTTCTTGAATATAGATAATAAGTTGAAAGAAGCTGCTAATAGAGGTAATATGGATGTAATAGCAGAGAATATTCTATATCTGACTAGAGATTATATGGACGTGGACGGATATATAACATTAGGTAGGAGTGGATAATTCAGCGGTAATATTGATGTGATTATCTTTGATGAATGTTTTGCTCAGAGGTTATATGGACGTGGCAAAACATTTCTTAATTATCCTACTGGGGAAATAATGATCGAAAAATAGTTCAGAGGTAATATGGACATGACTGTTTTCGTAAGACCAATTTTGGGCAGAGTCCAAAACAAAAGTAACTCCACTGGGGAATCTTTTTTAGAGGACCTATTATCCATGGCGTATCCATGACTCTTGAAATACGGATAATAGTTAGATGATTTTTCGGTTCACATAAATATTATACTATACATTTACATGATTAAAATGGGTATATGTGAACGCTGTACATGAAGGTTACACATAATATTTCTTCTGGAACTTGCCGTTGATCGGCATCATGAGCAAGTCACCATCAGGCTTGGTTAGTCGATACGTACAGATAGAATACACTGATTCTATAACGAAAGGACCTTCCCATTTAGGCTGGAATTTTCCTTTCGTCTTGTGCGTCATGACCATTGGTCTTCTCACCACTAAGACCAGATCACCAACTTGAAAGATTCATTCTTTCACCTTTTTATTAAAGGCTCTGGAAAGGCGTGCTTGGTATAGCTCAATACGCTGTTGAGCTAATAAGCATTTTTTGTCTAGCGCTTCCAGCTCTTGTAGTCGCAGATGGTAACTTTCTTCGGCAGTCAACTCACTGGTTAAGGCTACTCGAAGAGAGGGAATCTGGATTTCTAGGGAAAGAGATACTTCACTCCCATAAACTAGAAAGAATGGCGTACTGCTTGTTGGAGTCCAGACCGTTGTACGATAGGCCCAGAGACATTCGTCGAGCTTTTCATTCCAATCGCGCTTGTTTGAAGACAAAAACTTCTTGAGAAGTTTGATGATAGTCTTATTGAAGGCTTCTGCTAATCCATTAGCCGTTGGATTGTAAGCAATAGAGGCTACATTCTGAATTCGATTCTTATAGCAGAACCGATAGAATGCATGGCTCGCGAACTGTGGACCATTATCATGGATGATCCTGCGAGGTAGGCCAAAGCGGTAGATAACGTGATGTTTGATCACGTTTGACGTCTTTACTTCGATGGGCGGTATAGCTTCGGCCCATGTGGAGAAGTAATTGGTTATAGCTAGGATAAACCGATGTCCTCTGGAGGATGGTGGGCTGATTGGACCGATGACGTCCATACCCCAGACTTTAAAAGGCCAAGATGCCACCATCAGGTATAGAAACTCTGAAGGTTGATGAATGAAATCAGCATGGAACTGACAAGCCCTACACTTTATTACATATTCAACAGCATCTGCTATCATCGTAGGCCAATAATAACCCATTCGTCTAAGGCGATCTTGTAATTTGGGGCCTGGTAGATGTGCACCACAAATTCTGTCGTGAGCCTCACGGAGTGCATGTTTGGCTTCTGTGTCTAATAAACATCGTAACAGTAGCCCGTCGTAAGAGCATCGGTATAGCATTTTGGTAGCTGTATCATAGTAAAATCTGAGGGATCGCCTTTGGACAAACACTGCTTCCTTTGGGTCCTCAAGGAGGATTTCGTAGACAGCGTAGTTTATGAAAGGAAATCTCCAGTCTTCAACGTCAACGTTTGTTTTTGTTTCGTAACTGTGGTGAATATTCAAGGCATATTTCACACAGAATAACTTTTGACCAGACACTGTGATCGAATGCTGAGTGTTGATAGGAACGGTCAGGGAAGCAGCAAGATCGACTAAAGCATCTGCTTCTATATTCTGTAATTGAGGCACGTGCTCGATGAAGAATCCAGCAAAGGTAGTGAAGTACGTGTAGGCAACTCTAAGGGGGGTCAATAGAGTACTTGTGACAATAATGAATAGTTAAAAATTCAACACTATTCAATCCCAACTAGTAATCAATTAATCATAGTATAATTGCAAAAATTAAATAAAGATCAGAAAGCATACGCGTACACAATAATTTTTAACCTGGTTTCTCTCATGGAGGACTAGTCCAGGCCTGAGAACTCTAGCTCAGGATTGAAATCTACTATTTATGAAATAGCTTCACAACCACGTGCCTTTACTCAGAAGAGCATGCCAACTTCTTGAAAGATCGCTGAGGCAAAACTTAGAATTTTCCAAGTGACTTCTTCAAGACTCTTGCACAAAACTTCTAATTGACTCGCACCGAGCACCTTGTAGGCTTGGGAAATTTTGTGGCTAGTAGATGAGAAGAGTATGGCTCTTTAAGATGTATATGCTATAAGAGTAGAAGAGAAGAGAAGATTGGATGAATTGAAATGAGAGAAAAGGGTGCCTATATATACTAGTTCTGGGAGGCAGAGTTCAGCCAGAACTCCGTCCAAAAATTCAAAATTATGGCCGTTGGACAACTTGCAATGAGCAATCCCTAAAAATTAGCTCCTGGAAATTAGGAGACAGAGTTCGGCCCAAACTCTGTGTGGGGGCAAAGTTCGGCCCGAACACTGCCTCCTTGGAGACAGAATGCTCATGTGCTTTATTGGGCTTTGGCAGATTGGCTTTTTATTTTATGGAGCTTGTTGGTTATCTAGTCTATGGTTGAGGTACTCAGTGCGACTCAACGTATAATAGTCTAGACTCAATAAAAGAATAAAAATTATAGACTTTCGATGACATGTTCCAGCAGTATTCGTCGAGCAGTCGTCGATGATGATTGTCTGACTTGATATATGATAGTCATCTGATTTGTAGCTTGATGACGATTTATGTGTCGAGTTGGATCATGTCAAATATCGATTTGTTAATTATCAAGATTAGGTTGACTGCGATCCAGTTTGGGTCAACAATCTCCCCTATTTTAATAATTGACAAAATTATGATATTTGCGTATCGCAACATTTATACCTGGACACATATATAGCTCCCCGTAGATAGACATTTTGGCTTCCCTATAAATAGAGAAGTCCTGAAACAAGTACTAGACCAAACAATGCATAGCACAAATATTTATCCAAAATGGTTAAGCAAATATCACATATTTTCCCCCTTTGACATTTAGCAAAATGAAATATAGGCTCCCCCATAAGAACATAACCATGGTGAAAATATGAAATCACACAACCAAGGCTCAAATATAACGTAAGAGATAACTATCAAATAATCCAAATAGAAGCAATATAATCATAAAGTAGTACAAAGCAAAGAGTTCAACTATATAACCACTGAATGAAAATGACAAAGTGCATAAACAAAAGAAATCCTAAGCATCAGCAGCATCATAAAAGGGACCACGACCGTCACGGAGCACGGAAAGGTCCAGCAGAGTCAGATGGGCCGCTGGCAGCACGACGAGGATCAATAAACGCTGCATTCGGATCCAAATACCTCCTGACCCAGGTGTCATTGATACGGCAACCTTCGCGAGAAGGGTCCCGTACCATAGGGTAAGATACCGTAGGATGAGTAGCCAGGGAGTACTGGATGTCATGCATGGTGTTACTGATGACCATCATCTGTAAGTTGTGCGATAATCCATCTGAGTCCAGCGATCATCCTCCAAGTGGAAGCGATCACGAAGCATAGTCTGAATGGACTCAAGGGTAGCAGGAGGCTCGGGTACAGGTTGGCTAAGAGCAGGAGGATCAGCATGAGCATCAGACTCGGAGTGCTCAGACTCAGTAGAGGACTCAACAGATGCAAGAAGCCGCCGTGCCTTAGACAGATAGGCAGGGGCAGGAAGGAACTGACACTCATCAAGAGGAATATGGAACGCATGAAAAATCATCGACAAATATAGGGCGTAGACCAATGATCTAGGTCTCTTTCATGCACTAATCATCCAGTCCATCATAGTGCACAAAAAGTTAAAAGGGACATGGAAGTGGAGATGATAAAGGGCAGAGATCTCAAGATAAGATACTTCATCGATCGATCCCGCTTTGGGCAAGATCGTGGAGAAGGTAATGCGATGAAGTTCATAAAAATACGGGTTAAGATATTTAGCTTATAGCTTGCATGGACGAGTATTGGGAGTACACAAATCATCCTTGAAACTTTCCAGTGACGATCCATCAGGAAATTGAAACTTGCGGGCATCGACAAGTTTTCCCAAGAATTGGGTTCCGGGATCTCAAGATATTCTGCAAGCTCAAAATCATCAAAAGTAATGTCGATACCGGCGACACGAGAGTAGATCCGTGTGTCGTCAAAGGTTAGATTACAATAGAATATTTGGATAGCATTCAAGTAAACTATAAATGAGGTAGAAACTAACTCATCTAAACAAAGATCATGGAACAATGAGTCATAAGCTAAAAATATAGTAAAATTAATCGGATGACCCGCATACACACTCCATGAACAAAAATCGGCAATCCATTCATTGGAAGCCTCCAATGATACAAAAATTTATTCATTGAATGTGTTGGGGTCTTGACGTGGAGGTGGATTAAAAAGAGGATGGATTGGAGGAGCAAGAAGAAGAGGAGGATTGGAAGATGATGCACCTTCACTCCTTCTTCTCTTACCTCCTCTAAAGAGTCTTGGAGCTATGGAGAATTTTAAAAAAATTGAAAAGGAAATAGAGAAGAATATGAAATTATACCTCACACAAATGAGAAAAGATGGAAGAGATCCCCCAAAAGCTTTAGATCTTGAGTTTATGATGAAAAAGAGCCCTAAAAGTGGAGTTTCTAAGGTTTGGGTTTGAAAAAATTGTGTTTGGAGGAAGGTGGAAGAAGAACAAAGTGAAGAGAGAGGGTTTTCTCTCAGGTTTAAGGTGTTTAGGAGCAGCAAGTTGGGTTAAATCTGGACTGTCGGATCAAAACAATGGGTGGCTGAGAATCAGAGAAGGTTTTGTGACCAAGGATACAGAGTTTGGCCCGAACTCTGCCTCCATGGGCACATAACACAGGAAAGGTTAAAAATGGCTAAGTTTTGATAGAAAATGAATAGAATTTAAAAGTTTGAATTAACTAAGTCATAAATGTAATTAAACCATATAATAAATAAGGATTTAAGACAGCGACCATTACGATGACACTGCCATGGGTTAGCTGTAGGGACCGGATCCCAGCTAGCGGTAGTCCGAAGAATAGTGCACCGTGTCGCTTAGGCTTTTATGCCTTGTTGTCAGAAGGACCCTTTCGGCTTGTACCCATAGCAAAGTTACCATAAAGATATATGTCATAATCATTATTTATATATGCAGGCCAATTTATTTTATGACCGTTTTATCCAAAATTTCTAATTCACGACAAAGAAAGTTGAAGCGCTCTTTGGCCAGTGGTTTGGTAAAGAAATCTGTTAGCTGTTGTTCAGTGTCTATGAATTCTAAATTAATCGTGCCTTCTTGTTGATGATCACGCAAAAAGTGATGTCTAATCTCTCTGTGTTTAGTGCGTGAGTAAAAAACTGGTTTCTTGGTCAGATTAATGGCACTAGTGTTATCGCAGAAAATAGGTATGTGCTTGAAATATAAGTTGTAGTCTTCAAGGGTTTGCCTCATCCACAGAATCTGTGCACAACAACGACCAGCTGCGATGTATTCATCTTCTGTTGTGGATAGTGCGACAGAGTTCTGCTTCTTGCTAAACCAGGAGACTAATGCCTTTCCTAGAAAATGATATGTACCGTTGGTACTCTTACGGTCGACTTTGCATCCCGCAAAATCAGCATCGGAATATCCGATTAAGTCAAAGGAAGTGGTTTTGGGATACCACAAGCCTACCGTAATAGTTCCTTTAAGGTATCTAAAGATACGCTTAACTGCGGTCATGTGTGATTCCTTAGGATTGGCTTGGTATCTAGTACATAAGCAAACACTGAACATAATGTCGGGGCGACTAGCAGTTAAATATAATAAGCTACCAATCATACCTCGATACTTACGTTGATCGACCGGTTTGCCGCTTTCATCAGGTTCCAACTTTGTGGTAGTAGCCATAGGGGTGCTGATTGGTTTGATGCTGTCAAGCTCAAACTTCTTCAGCATGTCCTTTACATATTTCAATTGACTGATGAAGACGCCTTGCGAGAGTTGTTTGATTTGTAATCCAAGGAAGTAGTTGAGCTCCCCCATCATGCTCATCTCGAACTCATTCTGCATACACTTGGAAATTTTTTTGCATAGACCCTCATTAGTAGACCCAAAAATAATATCATCAACATATATTTGTACTAAAATAATTGTGTCATCAAGATGTTTTATAAACAGTGTAGTGTCGACTTTCCCTTTTGAAAAACCTTTATCTAGTAAGAAAGTACTCAGACGATCATACCAAGCTCGAGGAGCTTGTTTGAGGCCATAGAGAGCTTTCCTAAGTTTAAAAATATGGTCGAAAATTTTGTGATTTTCGAAACCAGATGGTTGTTTGACAAAAATCTCTTTCTTGATAAAACCGTTTAGAAAATCACATTTCACATCCATTTGGAAAAGTTTAAAGTTTTAAAAATTTGCAAATGTGCAAAACATCCGAATGGATTCAAGTCGGGCAACAGGAGCGTATGTCTCATCATAGTCGATGCCCTCTACTTTATTGTATCCTTGGGCTACGAGACAAGCTTTGTTGCAAGTGACTGAACCATCCTCATTTACTTTGTTACGAAAAACCATTTAGTGCCAATTATTGAGTGGCCAGTAGGTTTAGGAACAAGTTTCCAAACTTGACTTCTCTCAAATTGGTCGAGTTCTTCTTGCATTGTAAAAATCTAAAATTCATCATTAAAAGCTTCTAAAATGTTTTTGGTTCTATTTGAGAAATGAATGCAGTGCTAACTATAGTGTCTCTTACAGAGGATCGAGTAGTTACCACTTTTGATATTTTACCTATTACCAAGTCCTTTGGATGAGATGGAGTGAATTGGAACTTCTTTGGTAATTCCTTCGAAGAGCTGGTTTCAGACGTTACATTTATGGATGTCGAAGTTGATGGTTCATCATCGTTGTCGGGAATGACAGCTGTACTATTGTCCTCATTAAAAATTATATTAGTAGACTCTTCAACAATCATGGATCATTTGTTGAACACTCTATATCCCTTACTCTTGGCCGCATAGCCAAGAAGAATACCTTTGTCAGCTTTGGCATCAAATTTGCCTAAGTTGTCTTTGGTATTCAGGATAAAGCAGCGACAACCGAACACTCTAAAATAAGAAATATTAGGAGTCCTACCAAACCAAAGCTTATAGGGTGTCTTCTTCGAAATAGGTCAAATTAATACTCTATTCAAAACATGGCACGCTATGCTGACAGCTTCTGCCCAAAAGTATTTCGGAAGAGAGAATTGATTTAGCATAACTCTAGCCAACTACACCATTTTGTTGAGGAGTTCTTCGACACAAAAATTCATGACTAAAACCATTTGAATCACAAAACTTTTCAAAATTAGAATTTTCGAATTCGCCACCATGATCACTTCGTATACGAGTAATCATGTAGCCTTTTTTGTTTTGGACCTTTTTAGCAAATACTTTGAAAATAGAAATTGTATCACTTTTGTTTTTAAGAAACAAACCTAAGTAAATCATGAAAAATCATCTACAATAACAAAAGCGTAGAGTTTTTTGCCAAGATTGGCTACTCTACTAGGACCAAATAATTCCATATGAAGTAATTACAATGGTCGGGTAGTACTTACAGTGTTTATGGATTTAAAGGAAGATTTGGTAGCCTTATTCTTTTTATGTTCGGCACATAACATGTCTTTCTTGAATTGATATCCGGCAGACCTCTGACTAGCATCTTGGTTGATAGTCTGGATATAGTATCCATGTTGGCATGACCAAGACACTGATGCCATAGGAGCTTTTCGTCTTTGTGGGCGTAAAGGCATCTTCCTGCACTGTTAGTATCACTAGATAGATAGAAAATATAAATGTTATCTTCCCTTATTCCCTCAAAGACGATGTCTCCAGTTGATCTATCATAGATAAAGTATTTAATTTTTCCGAAGTTAATATCATAACCATGATCAGCAAGATGACTAATGCTGAGCCAGTTATGCTTTAACTCGATCACTAAACAGACATCGTTAATGACAGAAGAGGGAGGATAACCAATTGTACCATTACCTACGATGTAGCCTTTACGGTTATTGCCGAAGAAAATGTATCCTTCCTTTTTCATCGATAGTGTTGTGAATAGTTTTGCATTTCCAGTCATATGTCGCGAGCACCCACTATCGAGAATCTACTTGCTTCTAGTTGAAGAGGGAAGGTCCACCTACACCATGAGTAGATGTGACCTTTGGTACCCAGATTCTTTTAGGTCCTGAGAGGTTAGACTTTGGTACCCATGCATATATATTTCTATTAACTAATCTTCTAATCCTACATTATTGAGAAATATGTCCATGTAGGTTACAATAAATACATCTAGCATGCATGTTTATGCTAGGAACATGTTGATAGTGATGTCTATAGATAGGGTGATGATAGATACGTGCAGCAGTAGAGTGAGTATGGTGACTGTGTGCAGTAGCAGGGTAATTATAATGATTATAGTGACAGTGTGCAGCAACATGGTGATGATAATGATTACGTGTATATGTCTTACGTGCTGCATGTGAATAGGTGTACATGAAAGCATGATTTTGTGTAGCACGTGGATGAGTGTTCTTGTGGTGACGTGCCTTTTTGTATTGAGTTGGCACGTGTTTGTACGTGTTGTGACTATGAGACTGAACTTGCGGTTGAATAACCTGCTTGCCCTGTTTAATCTCTAATTTCTTAGAGACATCATTTAACTCATCACATTTAGTAGTAAGACCGTGTATTCTACCTGTAGCAATTTTGAACTTATTTTTCTCTTCAGCAAGTTCTTTGTTTAAAGCCGTGATGTCACGTGTTTGTTTCTCAATGATTGATTTGGCATCGTGTAAGCTTATTTTAAGCTTGGATACCTCTTCAATATTTTTTGTGGGTGTAGTGTTTCTAATATATTCTAGTAAACATGAAAGTCTATGGATCTCGGTTTCGTAGTCCTTGTTCTTATCCTTTGCATGTTTATATTTATTGATTATATTTTTGTGATCTTCAAGTATATCACTTTAAGCATCACCAAGTTCATCAAATTAGAAATCATCGAAGGAATCTTTTACCTTTTCTGAAGTCGCCATTAGACAGACGTTAGCCGTGTTTTATGGAAAGTCTTCTTCCTCGTTTGAATCACTAGCCTCGCTTTCATGCCAGATGCTAGTGTTGGCGTACTTCTTTGTAGTTGGCTTCTTATACGGCTTCTCATATCTGCTTCCCTTCTTTGTTAAGGGACAATCTATCTTGACATGTCCCATCTTTTTTGCATCCGAAGCAGGTGGGTTCTTCCTCATTGTCTCTTTGTTCTCTCTTCTTTTTGTTGAAGTGTAGAAATTTTTTGAAGTTTTGAACTAAGAGAGCTTGATCGTCACCTTCGGAGTCATCGTCATCAGTTGCTTCTGGGCTGGTTCTTCGGCGATGAGCTCTCAATGCAATCTCCTTCTCTTTTGGAGCTATTTCTTCGAAATCTTTTAGATCGAGCTCATGCGTCATTAACTTACCCATCAACGTTTCTAGTGACATTGCCGTGAGATTATTGCCTTCGATGATCGCCGTGACTTTGGGGTTCCAGACCTTCGACAATCCTCGTAGCACTTTACGTATCTTCTCATGGTTGGAATAATCTTTTCCAAGAGAAGATAGCGGGTTGACGATGTCGAGGAATCTGGTGAATATTTGAGTGATCGTCTCATTTGGCTTCATCTGGAAAGCCTCGTACTCCTGTGTCAGACGATTGACTTTTGATTCTTTGACTTGAGTGGTCCCCTCATGAGTCACCTCCAAAACCTTCCATATTTCATACGAGGTGGTACATGTAGAGACCCTGTTGAATTCAGTCCTGTCTATGGCACAAAAAAGAGCATTAATAGTCCTAGCGTTTAGACTTGCCTGTTTCTTCTCCTGATCAGTATACTTGTCGTGGGGCTTCTCGACGAGACTCCCCTCGACAGTTATTCTGGGAGGTTTCTTGTAGCAATCAGTGACTACAGTCCACAGGTCAAAGTCTAGAGACTTAAGATAAAAACTCATTCTAGTCTTCCAATATGTGTAGTTGGTCCCATCAAATAGGGGTAGCCTATTTGTTGATTGACCCTCACCATAGTTGGTAGAGATGGGTTGTGTGGTTGCCATGGATCAACTCTAGGATGTAAATCCTGTATCAAGAGTACATGGCTTTGATAACAATTGAAGTACGTGTAAGCAACTCTAGAGGGGGGTGAATAGAGTACTTGTGACAATAATGAACAATTAAAAATTCAACTCTATTCAATCCCAACTAGCAAATAACTAATCAGAGTATAAGTGTGGAAATTAAATGAAGATCAGAAAGCATACGCAGACACAACAATTTTTAACCTGATTTCCCTCGTGGAGGACTAGTCCAGGCCTGAGAACTCTAGCTCAGGATTGAAATCCACTATTTGTGAAATAGCTTTACAACCACGTGCCTTTACTCAGAAGAGCATGCCAACTTCTTGGAAGATCGATGAGGCGAAACTTAGAATTTTCTAAGTGATTTCTTCAAGACTCTTGCATAAAACTTCTAATTAACTCGCACCGAGCACCTTGTAGGCTTGGGAAGTTTTGTGGCTTGTAGATGAGAAGAGTATGGCTCTTTAGGATGTATAGGATATAAGAGTAGAAGAGAAGAGAAGATTGGATGAATTGAAATGGAAGAAAAAGGTGCCTATATATACTAGTTCTGGGAGGCAGAGTTCGGCCAGAACTCTGTCCAAAAATTCAAAATTATGGTCGTTGGACAACTTGCAATGAGCAATCCCTAAAAATTAGCTCCTAGAAATTAGGAGATAGAGTTCGACCCGAACCCTGTGTGGGGGCAGAGTTCGGCTCGAACTCTGCCTCCTTGGAGACAGAATGCTCATGGGCTTTGTTGGGCTTTGGCAGATTGGCTTTTTATTTTATGGAGCTTGTTGGTTATCTAGTCTATGGTTGAGATACTCAGTGCGACTCAATGTACAATAGTCTAGACTCAATAAAAGAGTAAAAATTATAGACTTTCGATGACAAGTTCCAGCAGTATTCGTCGAACAGTCATTGATGATGATTATCTGACTTTATATGTGATAGTCGTCTGATTTGTAGCTTGATGACGATTTATGTGTCGAGTTGGATCATGTCAAATATCGATTTGTTAATTATGAAGATTAGGTTGACTGTGATCCAGTTTGGGTCAACAGGTAGAAGCTAATTCGATTATCGTTTTGTGATATGGGATGAGATCTTCGTGACAAACTTCATAATCCCCTCGGACCTGACTGACTATTAGCTTAGAAACATCGTAAGCTTTTAGATAGTCAACTTCCAGTTGTTTTGCCAATTGAATGCCGATCAGTAGGGCGTTATATTCGGCCACGTTATTGGTGCAAGGTTCTACGAGAGAATATGCACGGTGAATAACCAAATGGTCGGGTGGCACAAGCACGATGCCTACTCTGGCCATAATATTTCCTTTAGGTCATGTTCTTGACGTACCATCAAAGAACATTCGTCAAATGGGGATTTCCTTAGTTGCGGTGTTAGACTCCACTACTTCATCCGGGATTTCATTGTAGAGTTTGGAAGATTCTGGCACCGGATGAGCTGCTAAGAAATCAGCTAATGCTTGGCCTTTTACTGCCTTCTGAGGGACGATCAACATATCGTATGGAGTCAACAGCATTGTCCATATAGCTAAACGGGAATTAAGACAACCCGATTTAGTCATGAGTATTCTGAAAGGATTGACTTTAGATATGATGTGGATAGTCTGCCCAGACACATAGTGACATGTCTTCTGGATAGCAAATACCAGTACGAGACATTCCTTTTCCACAGGTGTGTATCTGTGCTCGACACCCACCATCATGCAGCTGAGGTAGTAGATTGCCTGTTCATGGCTGCCTTCATTCTTCTGAGCTAATAAGGCACCAAGGGAATCATCCATAGCACGGACATATAACTAGAAAGGTATTCCAATTATCGGAGCTACCAACACCGGAGGGCTTGTGAGATACTTCTTGATGTCGTCAAATACACGTTGACATTGTTCAGTCCAGACGAAATATACTCTCTTTTTTATGAGCTGAGTAAAAGGTTGACACCTTCCAGAAAGATTTGAAATGAATCGTCTGATGTAGGCTAGCCTTTCTTGAAGTCTACGTTGCTCTTTAAGATTTCTAGGAGGATGCATATCGAGGATAGCTTTCACTTTCTCCAGGTCAAGATGTATAACTTTTGAAGTGATAACTAAACCAAGGAACTTGCCGCTGAAGACTTCCAGAAAAGACTTGGTTGGATTCATCTTGAGTTGGTGTGCACGCATTAGTTCGAACACTGTTCTCAAATCTTGGAGGTGGTTGCCCTTTAGACGACTTTTAACTGCGATATTGTCTACATAGTATTCTACTATTTTGTGCAAAAAATTATGTTCATAGCTCGCTGGTATGCCGCCCCTGCATTTTTCAATCCGAAGGGCATCACCGTATAGAGTATACCCCCAACGACATTCGAAAAGATGTGTTTTTTTCATTATTGGGGAACACCTTGATCTGGTTGTAGCTTGAGAACCCATCCATGAAGGACATCTGTTCGAAGCCACAAGTATTGTCGATCATGACGTCGATGATCGGTAGAGGGAACTCATCTTTTAGGCATACAGAGTTTAAATCACGATAATCGATACAGACTTAAACTTTACCGTTCTTTTACATGACTGGAACAATGTTAGCGACCCAGTCAGGGTGTTGTTCTTCGCGAATGAACCTACTTGAAATAAGCTTCTTGACTTCACTCTCGATGGCCTCCATGATATCTGGTCAGAATCATCGTTGCTGCTGCTTCACTGGCTTAGCTTTGGACGAGATATTTAGGCGGTGCATAGAAACTTTAGGGTCCAAGCCTGGCATGTCCTCATAGCTCCATACAAAGACATTAATATATTCTCTTATAAGCTGTATAAAAGATTGTCGTTCTTCACCAGACAGACTTTTGCTCATAAAGATTGGTTTAAGAGATAATTCATCTCCCAAATTAACTTGGACAACTTCATCTTCAGTAGGTGGTTCACATTGTTCAAAATATAACTCCCACTTGGTGTCCATATTTTGAGCCCATTGTTCGAGCTCGATTGATTGGACACCTTCTACAATTTGGTCAACTGACACCATGTTGACAGACAAAGTTGCTTTGAACATGTCTCTAATGCTGGAGTCTGAATCCCAGAGGCAGGAATCAGAAGAATGAGAACAATGATCCACTTCGACGTCTGATCCTTCAGGAGTTGTTGGAGGAGTAACATAACTCAAACCAACACTGTTTTGTTGATAATAGTTCTCGGGTTTGTCAGGAGGAGCAAAGTGAAGTATTGGCAATCGTCTCCCTTGACCGTAGTTTAGTCCCTGGTCGTTTTTATATCATATCTCATGTTTTGGATGATATTCTTGGCCTGCCAACTATATCGGTAAAGTTGCATTTTTCCAGAATCATAGTCAGCTTCATTGTGGCGATTGGGAGTAGTAAAGTCCAGAATGAACTTTCTTTTGCCAATTATTCGACCGAAGATGATCAATTCTTCACCCTTGTTTCTAGATGGAATGATGAAGTAGTGGATATCTTCTGGCCAGACTTTTTTCCGCAGACGAGACATCATGACCGGCATGCGGAGATGCAGTCCTATGCCATGCTCTAGGGCGTATAACGTATTTATGTACTGGTTTACAGATCGGTAGACATCGGAGTAATTCAAAGATAAACCTTTACTTAGAAAATATGCAAGATCTTCTTAAAGGATAACATCATCCACTGAAGGTACATTATTTTGAGTTTTGATATACTCATTGAGAGGATCATTGTCCGGAATAGGAGCCACAGACATGATTAAGTTCACCACATAGGGTAACTCGTCAGGATTGGGAGGACGGACTTCAGCAGGTTCCACCCGAGTTGTTTTGCTGAGAGTGATGGTCAATGGTTTGGCAATATTATGATTCTTCTTTTTGACCCGGATTGTGAGAGGCTTTGGAGTACTTTTTGGATTAGTACGTCCTTTAACTCGGATAACCAGGGGATCGTTTTTTTGCAAAAACAAAAGTTGATCTTTATTTCACAAACTTTGTAAGAAGATTACAAGAATTCTGGGAAAGTACAACTGTAGGAATCCGATCTGAAGACGATCGTTTTATCCCTTGGACGATGTGAACTTTGAAGACGGTAGCCTCTGAAGAATGCAGTAGCACTTTGGCAAGAACTCCTGATCTCTGGTGATGATCTCTGATCTGATCTCTGTGTGTGTTAATGAAGACTTGAAACTCTATTTATAGAGTTCTGGAAATAACTAATTTTTAGTTATTCTGAGTTGCATAGGATGGATTACACAGACATTGGACTGCGCAAGCGACGAACTGCGCTGGCAGTTACTCGATCGTGGACCACCTGTATGTGACGCGTGGTATTGTTTGATTGAAATACGCTTGGTCGTGTACAGACGGTTGCCACATGGTGAGTAATTGATGGCATGTAGGCCACGTGTAAATTGTCAGTTGTCTTGATAGAATGTGCCACATGAACTATGCTGGCTTCAGATTGCACTAGATTGAATTGCGCTGTAGAGAGTCTGGCAGATTGCGCTTCGATTGAGCTGGTAGCTTGCGCTGCATGTACAGCTGTCCTCGAGCGTTGTACTGTATGAAAACGAACAGTTTCCTCGTTCTTCGGGCTGTCAGCCGTCAGAAGATCTGATTTTCTGTCAGATAATGATGGCGAGGCCACGTCAGCTTGTGCACTTGGATGAGTACATAGTTCAGCCTGCACAATTGAGGTGTTGCACAATCTATCTCCTGTGCAGTTCATTTGAAGGATGCACAATTTGATTTTTAGGACCTACTAGACCCCCTTCAAAGTTTTCGAAGTTTGAAAAGATTCAAAGCTTCGAAATACTTTGAATTTTGATTTTAAAATCAAGTTGCGCAAGTAATGCCCTGTCTGCGCAATTGGAGGAATTAGTTCCTATTTCTTCGACATAATCTGAGGCGACTGTTTACTCTCGAAAAACTATAAATAGTTCTCATTCTTCTTTCTGTCATTCTTTACTTGTTTCCAAACGTTCGAGAGAGAAAAAGCTCCTGAGCCAACTCCGACCTTTCTCCATCTTCTTCGTCGACACCAATGGCTCCGAAGCGCTCCGCCGTCGAGAAGGGAAAAGCCCCCGCCGAGTCTTTGACTCGGGCTCTGCCTCGCATTTCTCGTCACGAAATCGGTCAAAAACCTTTTTTAGGGTTCTTTAACATTGTTGAACCTTCGAACCTTTCTCTTTTTAGAGATTTGGTTGTATTGTGCCGTCCTGTTTAGGGTTTTGGTTGCATAAACTCAATAGTTTTTATTTTTATGAAAACTATTTTCTTGTGCAATCAGTAGAAAGCGCTGGCAAATATTCAGCGCAATCTGCTGATTTGTGCAAGGCTGTCCAGCGCAAACTGATGCTTTGCGCAAGTTGTTCAGCACAATATGATGGCTTACGCAAGTGGATGAGTTAGCACAGCTGGATACTTTGTGCATGTAGACTGCATTAGCGCAATCTGATGCCATGCACATGGCATAATCTGATGCTTGCACAATTTGCTAATCTTTTGAATAGAATCTTTGATTTTACATGTACTGAATTCTGTCTCTTTGTTTGATGTAGTCAACCTCAGGGAAGACCCGAATTATGAAGTCTTTACAGGGACTTTAGATGAGCCAGAGTTTAAGAAGGATCTGTCTTATGTGATATTTTCTCAATATGCTCTGCCATCTTCCCGTCAAGACATCTTAGTAGCACAAGGAACAAAACTTTATTGAGTCTGATGAACGGGCAGCCTCTGCAGACTGCCGATGCCATTACTCATAAGGAACCCCTATTTGTATTTGGTGAGGCTATTGATAAGAGTTCTCAGCCGAGACCTCGTGTTGAGCATAGACTCTTTCAGAGAGACGAAAAAAGAATACTGTTACCAGACCTTGCCAGGTGCCTCCCTCTATCTCGCTATGCTCATGCGAGTTATCCCAGGAGGATGGACTGGGATATTACTCCTCTCCACCAAGCCAGAACAGGAAATATTTGTGTGAAAAAAGGACCGAATAGCAAGGATATGTTCTATAGCTCTTCTGAGCGTCACAGCTCCTTGCTCAGAGGATTGAAGTCTGGCTGCATTCCACCGGAAAACTCCTCCCTGCTGCTGCCGGTTAGAACACCGATCTTTACAAATGAATTTGCAAAGGTTGATGGAAGATATCCGGATCAAGACATCCGATTGACAGGTCTGGTGAACCCAGATAACAAGAGATGGAACTGCATAACCAATTGGATATTGGTTCAATTCGAAGAGAAGCTCAAAGAGATTGAGCTGTACCAGGCGGTATACTCTACCGTATACGGATTCCAACCCAACCCTCATCTGTTTCTCGTTTTGGCGGAGAGGTACAATTTTAGGACAGGGACTTTCATGATACCTTGTGGAAAGATTGGACTAGCTCTTCATGAGATGAAGTATATCTCGAGCTTACCAATGGGAGACTTCCCTTATGAAGAATATGTTCCAACCAATGATGAGTTGGACCGACTTCGACGAGAGAATGCTGATATGGTGGCCATTTTTGAAGAACTACTATACCACTATAAGATTTGCTCCATGTATTACAAGAGTGGTTCCTCTGGCACTTGCTATTCGTCAAAGTGGTTGCCCTATCTCTTCCTCAACCACATCATCGAGAAGAAGACAAAGGATCACGATACGTGCAATCCTACTTTCTTCAAACCACTCAGCCATAGTGAGGTGATAGGATTGATATAGGAAAACAAGGAAATGGACATCAAGGTTGACGATGAACTTCAATATCCTCCTTTCAAGACAGGAGATATTATTGAAAGTTTCATGAGAATAGGATATAGGCCCATGACAAAGGAAGCCCAGCTGGCAGGTTTTCTTACCTATTGGCTTCGACGATTCGTTGTCCCTGGAGCGAGCGCCATAGATCGCTTCCATCACGGCATGCTCTTTGCTGCCGTCCGTCTAGTCTTTGGCTATCGGATGGATCTACTATCGGCGATGACCTGCAGAGTGAACGCGGGTCTTCGTCTTTTTGTTGATTCAATGCTCAAGGGGAAAGGAGGGAAAGGGAACTTCCCTCGGCTGGAGCTTCCCTATACTTATTTGTTCGGATGGTTGCTTCTGCACTATCCTTCATTGATGAATCCTGACATGGGAGCGATAGGCGACAGCTTCTTAAGAAGATTCTCCAGGAGCAATTGGATATATACCAGCCTAAGAGATTGCAGACGAGCTTTGAATCTCGGGAAAGGGTGGAATTTCTATTGTGTTCCCCCTTCGACTGGTTATGAACATATGTCTACAAATCTGGTTGATCTTGGGAGACAGCCTTTGGGTCATGCAGCATTTGATTGGCTGAGGACAATTAGGCCGTTGCACATGGTTTATAGATTTGAAGATGAATGTTATTTGGAACCATATCTTCCCAGCCGCTTTGCCCGTCAATTCGGCTATGACCAGTTCCACGTGGGTAACGCCATAACGTGCCTGCAAGGACAAGGTTATTTGATCGATAGCGCCCGGGCTTGGGCTTATTATAACGCTCGAGATACAAGAATAATGTTCTCGATGCCGACGAAGAGCGACCATGGCCCGCGGATGTTGTACACATATTCAATCTTCTACACATCGACGAACACCTTTACGGAGAATTTCAGTCTTGCCGATAGCTTCGTGACAGCGACCAGATTAAAGAAGGAAACAACTGTTGTGGTGGCTCCTGGCAAAGAAGAAGAGCGTGAACCGGCCGATGCACCGTTGGAAGCTTCAAGGGAAGCTAACTTCTCGAAATAAGTCAACGAACCATTGCGCATCTCTTTGAAAGTTGTCAAATCTCCCGCCAAGGAGAGGAAGAGAAGGAGAGAAGAACCTTCTTCTCTAGTTGCGAAGAAGAAACTTGTCTTGGAACTATCAGAAAGGGTCACGACCCGATCACAATCTTGACAGCAAGCCGAATCAACTCAAAGAGAAGAGGCGGCGACCCCGACCTCTATCCAAAGACAAGACAATGTTATAGGTGTAGAGAGTCCAGAGAGACCTCTACATAGAAAGAAGATAGTCTTCCGGAGAAAGAAGGTAGTCACTCCTCGACCTATGTCATCGGTCGTAGCTAGTGCTATTGCCGGAGTTACAATGTCATCTCCTACTCCTGCCCCTGAACAGAGGGATGAGGCTGTAGAGCCCAGGGAAGACACTGTGGAGAGAGAGGATGAAGTTTTGCGATCTTCTTCACTCGCAGTGGAAACCACACAGCTTCCTGCTACACTAGGAACACTCCGTGAAGAAGAAGATCGTTTAATGATCGATGCATTGAATGATTACGACTTCGGCCTGCAGGATGATGTAGATCCGATCGTCGCAACTGACAGCGAAAAAGCACCAGAGGACAGTGAAGATACATCAACAGAAGCTGTTGATGATACTTTAAATCTAGAAGAGAACGCTAATGTCCATGTATCCTCAGAAGCTGTTGATAACACGCTGAATCCTAAAGAGGATGTTGAGGTGCATGTGTCTCCAGAAAAGAATGCGGGTGAAGAAGTAGCACCCGAAGAAACTACTCCTGCTGATCCCAAAGGTATTAAATGATTTTATCAACCTTCTTTTCATAGATTAAATAGCTGACATCTACATTTTTTATCCAAGCAGGACTTGAATCTTCCCCAGTTCCTCCCGCATGCACAGACATAGTGCCAATAACGGCTATAGCTAGTGGTAGTCGACATTTTTCGGGTGGCTCTGAGGCAGGTAGTAGCCAGGCAGTAATGTCTGAGGCTACTTCTGCTAGATTGGAACCTGTGCCAACAGATGATAGACTTGTCGCTGGGGCAAGCCAAGGTAAGATTATCTTTTACTTTTGATCCTTTTCGATTGGTTGCAAATGAAACCAAAATGATAAGGTTCATTTGATTTTACAGAAGAACATCCGGGAGGGGCAGCTAGCTCTACGATGGCTCCTCTATCCAGAGAGCCCTCCATTCATATGCAAAAAGCTGCACGTCTATCCCAAGCACCTGCCGCTTCATCGTCAACGGGAGTAGCCGCTACACCGGGTGCTCTGGCTACTAACCATTTTATCATAAGCTCCTTTACCAACTATTTCTTTACTTCGTTGGGACCCTTAGTGGATAGGGTGATAGAGAAAGAAGATACTGGTTTCTCAACAGTTAGAGGTCCAACCTCCTATCTGATCAATGCCATCCGCAGTCAAGGCGACGAAGCTCAAGCTGTTTTTCTTGAACATGTACTAGATGAGTTGGAGGCATCGGTTAAGATTTATAAAGAGCTTAATAGGAGGGAGGTGGAGCCTTTGGTACAGGCTAAATTTGAGAAGATGTCACAAGAGGTTGCAGTGGCAAAAGTTGATCTCCAAGTTCTCTTGGACACTTTCTCTACTAAGTCTGCTGAGTATAATTCCCAAGTAGAAACAATAGCATCTGTTGCTGAAGAGAAGGAGAGGAAAGTTGCTGAGCTACAAGCAGAATCTGCCCGTCTTCAAGAAGAGCTGAGACTTGTTTAGCTTGCTTTGGAGGATGAGGCCACAGAACATCAGACTGCAGTTCAACAACTGAACGTTCTGACTCAGAAAAGAGACGAGTATGTCGCAACTCATCAAGCGGAAATCTCTCGCAAATTAGTAACCATGCCATCTTTTGACGATAAGTCTGGGATGGAGGAAGCTAGAAAGCGAGTGATGGACTCTCGTGAGGAGCGACTGCAAACTTTAAAGCAGCAGATGACTAGCTTAATGACTCCGCCAGCAGAATGAGAAAGACTTTTTGTATCTTTAATTTTTGTGATATGTAATTTTGTAATGTCTTCTAATTTTGATCAATAAAAAGACATTTTCTTTATGGCTCTATTATTTATTGTATATCTTATTCAGATATAAATAATAGCGATAGAAAATATATTTAGAGGTACAAGTCATGATATATTTCTTGATTTTGGAAAATAATTATATTCATTATATCTGCTCAGAGGTAATATGGACATGGCAGAATATTATTTGTTTAATATCATTATTTCAGTAGACAACTTAATCAAAGATGATAAGTTGCTGATGTGAAGGAATGGATGAATGAACGAAAATGAATCGTTAAAATGTGTGAATGAAATAAATGAACGAAATGAATCGTCAGGATGAACGGATGGACCGTCAAATGAATTGAATGAACGGGTGAACCGTCTGATGAACGGGTGAACCGTCGAAGGGATAGAATGAATGGACGAACCATCAGATGAATGTAATGAACGGGCGAACCGTCAGGTGGATGTGATGAACGGGCAAACCGTCAAATGAATGAAATGAACGGGTGAACCGTCAGATGAATGTAATGAACAGATGAACCGTCATATAAATATAATGAACGAACGAACCGTCAGATGAATGTGTCGCTTCGTTGTCGTATGAATATCTGTCTATAAATAGAACAGAAAATCAGATAGAATGATCACTTTCACTTTTCAACATAAAGATGTCGTCTGGAGATGCAACCAAGAAGGCTGAGATCGTTCCGAAGGTTGAAGCGGTTACCGAAGAACGTTCAGTCGAGCCGGCCAAGCCAAAGTAGAAAGAGGTAGGTGAAGGTTCGTCTGTACCCAAGCCGCCAAGGGACATCTTGGACTTCCTTCTTGAACCAGGGAAGGCTGAAGAAGAAGAGGCCATGAGGATGGCTGCTTGCAAGTTCCTGGTGGGTTCGAGCAAGAATGTTCTCGGCTCTTTTGCCGACTATGTCTTTGGTAAGGACGGCAGTGGCCCGCGTCCCAATTTTGAGAAGAATGATAGTGACATTCCTTGATATTATGTACTATCATTCATGATGAAATAAAATTGAATTTTATTTATGAACTTGTCTGATGATTACAAGCAATGTCTTTTATATTTATACATAATACTTTTTGAGGAACTTGCCATTGATAGGCATCATTGCAATTCGACCGTCTAGTTCTGTGAGTTGATAGGCTCCATTTGAGAAGACTTTGCTCACGATATATGGCCCTTCCCACTTCGTATCGAATTTGCCCTTGCTCGAGTGAGTCATAGTCATGGGACGTCTGACTGTTAGAACGAGTTCTCCTTTCTGAAAGGCTCTGACTTTAACTTTGCGGTTGAAAGTCTTCAAGATACGGGCTTTGTATAACTCAATATACTGTTGAGCCATTAACCGTTTCTCGTCAAGCGCTTCTAATTCTTGGAGTCGGAGAAGGTTGTTGTTCTCCGTAGTGAGTTCATTAGCGATTGCAATCCTTAAAGACGGAATTTGAAGTTCTAGGAGTAGAACTGCTTCACAGCCATACACCAAAGAGAAGGGTGTACAGCCTGTAGGGTTGCGGACCGTAGTACGGTAAGCCCAAAGATATTATCCAAGCTTTTCACTCCAGTTTCATTTGTTAGTAGATACAAACTTTTTGAGGAGCTTGATGATAGTCTTATTGAAAGCTTCAGCCAAGCCATTAGCAGCAGGATTGTAAGCTGTCGAAGCGACATTGTCAATCCGGTGATCGTCACAGAACCTTGTGAACATTTGGCTGATGAACTGAGGTCCATTGTCATGAATGATCCTTCGAGGTACACCAAATCTATAGATGACATAATGTTTGATGAAGTTGATGACACTGCTGGTTTTGACTTCAGCCAATCATATAGCTTCGGCCCATTTGGAGAAGTAGTCGGTTATTGCTAGTATAAACCGATGTCCTCTAGAAGAAGGAGGGTTGATAGGACCTATGATATCCATGCCCCAAGCTTCAAAAGGCCAGGATGCGGCAATCGAATGAAAGAATTCTGATGGTTGATGGATGAAATCTGTATGGATTTGACAAGCTCGACACTTCCTTGCATATTCGATGGCATCAGATACCATAGAGGGCCAGTAGTAACCCATGCGTCGGATGCGAACCTGTAGCTTAGGACCAGGTTGATGTGCTCCGCAGACACCGTCGTGAGCTTTACGCAATACTTGCTTTGCTTCATCACCAGCGAGACAGCGCAAGAGTAAGCCGTCATAAGTTCGCCGGTAAAGAGTCTTGGTTGTTTGATTGTAGTAGAACCGCAGAGACCGTCGACGAATACTCGTGGCCTCTTTGGGATCTTCGGGGAGTATGTCATGAACTACAAAGTCAATGAAAGGAGCTCTCCAATCTTCATTGATAACATTGGCTTCAGTAAGAATACTGAACTTAATATTACGATTATTTTCGATGCAAAATAATTCCCGATTAGAGACAACTACCACTTGTTGTCTTTTGATAGGGATGGCTAAGACTGCTGCAAGATTGGCCAAAGCATCTGCCTCAGTATTGCAAGCTCGGCGTACATATTCAATGAAGAAGGCTTTGAATGATGTAGCCATGTTGATTGCCGCTTCATGGTAAGGCACTAGATCTTGATGGCGAACTTCATAGGTCCCTCTAACCTGGTTAATAACCAGCTTGGAGTCACCATAAACTTTAAGATATTCGATGTCCAGTTGTTTAGCTAACTGAAGACCAATGAGTAGAGCATTGTATTCTACCACGTTATTGGAGCGAGGTTCATCTAAGGAGTAGGCTCTTTGAATAGTTGACCCGTCTTTAGAAATAAGGACAACTCCAACTCCTGCGACAATGGCACCATTGGGTCCGATCCTGGATGCACCGTCAAAGAATAGACGCCAAGTAGGAAATTCTTCGGAGATTGTATTAGATTCCAATGTCCCGTCTGGAATTTCATCATAAAGTTTGGATGTCTCTAGAACAGGATAAGCTGCTAAGAAATCTGCCAGTGCTTGACCTTTGACAGACTTTTGAGGAACATATACCATGTCATATTGGGCTAGCAGAATGGCCCATGTAGCCAGCCGAGAATTGAGTGTGCTAGGCTTTTTCATCAGTACCCGAAGAGGATTAACTCGAGATATAACATGAATAGTTTGGCCAATGATGTAATGCCTCGTCTTTTGAACAGCAAACATAAGAGCTAGACATTCTTTTTCGACCGGACTATAACGGTGTTCGGCACCAATCATAGTACGACTGAGATAGTAGATGGCTTGTTCATGGCCTTCTTTGTTCTTTTGGGCAACTAAAGCACCCAATAAATGGTCCATAGTACGGACATACATTTAGAACGGTATGCCAAAGATTGGTGGCACCAAGACTGGTGGGTTCATGAGATATCACTTTATGTCATCAAATGCTCGTTGACATTCTTCGATCCAAATGAAAGACACAACCTTTTTCATTAGCTGAGTAAATGGTCTGCAGCATCCAGACAGATTCGAAATGAACCTCCTGATGTACGCAAGTCGACCTTGGAATCCTCGTAGCTCTTTTAGGTTGCGTGGAGGATGCATCTCTTAAATGGCTTTGATCTTCTCGGGATCCACGTGTATACCCTTAGAGGTAATGATGAAGCCGAGAAATTTGCCACTAGAGACATCCAAGAATGACTTAGTGGGATTCATTTTGAGTTGATGTTGGCACATTAGATTGAAGATAGTTCTCAAGTCTTGGATGTGATCTTCCTTTAGACGACTTTTGACAGCAATATCGTCGACGTAGCATTCGACAGTCTTGTGCAGATGATCTCAAAATATGGTACTCATGGCTCGTTGGTAAGTTGCACCAGCGTTCTTGAGACCAAATGGCATTACGGTATAGTAATAGACTCCGCGAGGAGTACGAAAAGAAGTATGTTTTTCATCTTCAGGATTCATCCGAATTTGATTATATTCAGAGAATCCATCCATAAAAGATATTCTTTCGAACCCACAGGTGTTGTCAATCATGACGTCCGTGATAGGAAGAGAAAATTCATCTTTTGGACATGCTTCATTAAGATCCCAAAAGTCGATACAGACTCGAACTTTTTCGATTTTCTTCAGGACTGGGACGACATTAGCTACCCAATCTGGATGTTGTTCTTCTCGGATAAAGCCACAAGCGATGAGCTTCTTGACTTCATCGTCGATTGTGTCCATCATTTCTGGCTTGAAGCGCCGTTGTTGCTGTTTGACCGATTTTGCATTAGGCGGGATATTCAATTTGTGAGTAGCCACTTTGGGATCTAGACCAGGCATGTCTTCATAGCTCCAAGCAAAGACATCAATGTATTCTTGAATAAGAAAAATTAATTCTTGCTTATCTGCCTCTGGAAGGTTCTTGCTGATGAATATTGGACGAGGGGACCCGCTCTCTCCTACATCAATTTGAACCAATTGATCTTCAGTAGGAGGTTCTCTTTGTTCGAATCGGAGTTCCCATTGGGTATCCATTCGTTGAGCCCAAGGATCTATATCGGGATTTTTTTTAATATCCTCGTCATGGCTTCTAGAAGTTCGACGGAGACCATATTAGAAGATACAGTCAGCCGATGAACTTGACCGATGCTGGTGTCAGAATCCCATGATCTGGAATCAGAAGAGTTAGAACGCTCTTCACTATCGGATTCGGAGATTGCTGGGGATAAGACAGGAGGAGAAGCATATCCGAGACCTCTTTTGGTCTTGCTGTAATACATCTCTGACTTTCCTTTCGGAACAGTTGCACGGATAGGAGTTCTTCTACCCTTATCGTAGTTGAGGCCATTCTTGAAGTCATAACCCATCTTTCGGATGATGTCTTTTGATTGTTGACTGTAACGACAAAGTTGAAGATGCCCCATGTCGTTACTTTTGACCATCATCAGTTGGTTGCTTCTGGACTGACAAGTGAATAGCCAGTGGTTTGGAGGATTGAGGACGAAAAATACGCCCTTTGACAGGTATGACGAGGGTGTCATTAGGCACTGCTTCTTGCTCTTCTTCAGTGTCCAGAGACAGTACTACTTTCATGAACTCATCCTTGTACATACGAGCATCGTTGTAGTATGCTTCGACACCTTTGAAAGGATAGAGATCAGCAACCTCCTTTTGAACTTCTCCATTGTCATCAACATATTTAAAATATTGATGGAGAGTCGAAGGAACAATGTTGTGTTCATGCAAGAATGGTCTCCCCAACAGAGCATTGTAAGAACAACCATGGTTGTCAATGATGTAGAAGGTCACCTTTGTGTGGAGATTGCCTATTTGGAGTTTTAGACGAATCTTGCCCAGAGGTTCACTTCTTCCCTGATTGAACCCAAGGATGGTGGTGATTGTACTGGAAAGACTATGTACTGGGATCTTCAGTGCATCTAACATTGTCTTCGGCATGATGCTGAAGGCAAACCCTGGATCTATCAGAACACGATTGACTTTCATCAAGTCGACGTATCCTGTATAGTATAGAGGACGGTCATGCCTATTGTCTTCCATCAACATATCATCCTGTGTGAAAGTTATGTTTGGAATTAACTCCAACACACTATGATAATGGAGGCAATAGACTGGCTCTGCTTTCGGCTTCTTCAGAAGCGCTAGACAGGTTTCTGCCTGCATGAGAGCTTCACTCAGAGTTTCTCGAGTCTCTTTGGAGAGGCGCAAGAGCTCGAAGATTAACAGCCGGGCCGGTGTATTGGCTAATTGAGCCAAGATATCAAAGTTGTAAGGCTTTTCAAGTCCAGAAGGAGATGACTTCTTTAAAGGTTTGTCGAAGCGGACTTGTTGTTTGCCTTTGTCAGCGACTGTCGGCTTGGGAGGAGTGGGTTCTATAACCGATGAGGAGGCAGAAAGGATGTCCTCAGTAGAAGCAGGTTGCACTGGAGCGGTCTCAGAAGAATAAGCATGATTCTCCTGAACTTCGGGATAATCCTTTAGATAGGCTTTCCCTGATCTGGTGCCCAACAGGATTTCCTCTTCAACTATGGGGTCAAAAGATACCATATTGCAGATCTTTGTCTTACCCTTGGAGCGTTCTTTCTTTTTGGAGGAAGAGGGAACTTCGAACTCCGAAGCAAGATCTGGATGAATCCACATAATCTCACCATTGTCAAGAGACAAGGGAACGAGACCGTCACTTCGTGGAGGAGGAAGATTCTCGATCTCAAGAGTAGCTTTGGGGATAGGGATGACACCATGTTGTACCATCTGCGGAGGAAAGTCACCGAACTGAACTGAGACCATGTTCGCGGTAACAGCCTTCTCGTCTTGCTGCAGAGTGACTACACCAGCGTTGACTAGCTCCTAATTTTTGCCTTTGAGCACATAACATGCTCGAATGGTATGTCCAATGAACCTGTGATACACACAGTACTTAGGATGATCAGTCTTACTGACTTCATCAGGCTTCTTCGGGTCTGGGAGTTGGATTTTATTGCTTTTGATCAAGCAATCAAAGATGCTCACGGTATTATTTTCGTCAAAAGAGTATTCTACTTTCGGACGAGGTTCCCTTGGTGGTGGTGCTGAAGAAGTAGAAGCGGACGTAGATGAAGCTACGTTGACCTCCAGAGATTCTTTGTTCTTCAGATTGATATTCAAAGTCTCTTTTCCCTTGCGGTTATTCTGACGATTACCACCATTCGATGTCTGGTGTTCATTCCGTTCGGGGTTAGACATGTGTACCCCTAGCTGTTTGAATTTTCAGCACTAACTTCAGCTGCTTTAGCGTTGACAATGAAGGATGGCCAGTCTAGGAACTGAGTTGACCCCGTCCACATGCCGATAATAGGTAAAAGATTTGCCTTGCAGGTGTCTATGGTGACAGCGGCCGGAGTTCCAGGAGGCATTTTTAAAGCTTCTCGATGGAACCTTTCAATGAAACTCTCAGCGGTTTCATTATGTCTTTGTTTGATTTTATTAAGGGCTGACATGGTCATGTCGTTGATCCCCTCATAGAATCGTTCCAAGAAGATTTGTTTCAGACCTGAGAAAGAGGTGATACAGCCATCGGACAAGCTTCTGTACCAATCGTATGCCACACCGGCTAAACAGCCGACGAATACTCTGGTAAGAAGAGCGTCATTTGGCTGAAGTTGGATAGTCATTACCTCAAAGTGGTTAATGAACTGACTGGGAGAAGTGCTGCCATCAAACAGCGAAATTGTAAAGATTTTGTACTTTGGAGGAAATGGGACTTCCTTCCATTCAACTGGGTAAGGTTGTTTGATCCCCAACCTCTATAAGTTGTCTTTCTCTTTGAAGGCCTCGAATTGAGTGCACAGTAGTTTGACAGCTACATTGGCATCCTCCACTGATGTAGAAGGAGCAGGCTGAATCAAAGTGTTAGGGTGAGGAACAGCATGGTATGCACTACCCCTAGCACCTGACTGACTGGGTGTAGGTTGAATCTGTACATGAGGTACTTGAGGAGATACTATCCCCAATCCTACATTGATAGGCATCGACGATGCTATGATCTCAGGATTTGCAGCAGGTACGATCGGTGGTACTGTATGTTGGGCCACGATAATGGAGTGCATACTTACAACCATTTCAGCCATGGTCTTCAACTTGCCTTCTAGTGTAGCCATTCGTTGTTCTTGACTAGCCGAACTAGAAGCATATGGGTCTTCAGTGACAACATAAGCTGTCACTTCTCTAGGTACATTGGAAGACATTGTCTGTTCAGAACTTTCGCTGTATGCATCATAGTCGGAGAAAGAATCATCTCCTGAGTGAGAAAGAGGGAGATGACCGGAAGGATCTTAAAGATTCCTTTGACCGATTGTATCTCAGCTTCGGGATCTGGTATGTCGAAATACTCCTTCAAAGATTCTTGGAGTAGATCTAAATACTGCTGGCTGGGCTTGCGAGGCTTGTCATGCTTGGAGCACTTTCTATCCCCAGTGTCTCGAGAAGTCATGTTGACGGAAGCGTACAACACTTCGTCCTCATCTTCCGACATTGGTTCAGAGTTTGTAAAGTTCAGACGATCGAAGACAGATCATTTGTTGTCTGACAACAACACTTGATGACAACCTTGTGATTACAATGGTATCCAAGTGGTTGCACTGGAGGTGTTGAGATGTTGTCCTATTTTTGTTTAAGGTGTTCTCGGAGATCAGGAACGATGACGGGACGAGAAGAAGTCTGAGGGATATGTTCTTTGACAACATTCGGAATATGGTTCCGGTTCTTCAAATGTTTTGTCCCTTGAATATACAGGGAAGTACTCATTTCATTAGCATAGATGTCAGGATTTTTGATCCTGGAAGTTTGCCTCTGATGCTGGTTGGTCTTCGGCATTGGCTGTTTGCGTTTTGCCGAAGTAGGTCTATTGAGATAAGTTCTTAGATCAGCAAACTCATCCCCAGGGGTTTCTGTCTGAGACACCAGTAATTTTCCCTGTTTAGAGTGGGATATCCTGAGAGTTGGGAGATCTTGGAATTCTGCTACCGGAGTAGGCAGAATACTTCTTTGATCAGTACATTTCCCTTTGGCAAGGAGGGAAGAAGAACCCTTGTTTGAGAGAGTTCTTGTACTGACTGGTGCCGAGGCACGTTCAGATTAATCTTCTACGGTAAAAACCGAGGAAGACTGAGAAAAGACCAAAGGGCCTTTTCCTTTGTTTTGTGAAGAAGGGTTAGCTAAAGAGCGTTTCCCTCTGTTGTCTTCCAAGTCGTGGGACGAGGAAGTTTGAGAAAAGACCAACGGGCCTTTTCCTTTGTTCTGAGGAGGAGGAGAAATACTCAACAGACTACCCCCAGTGGATTGCGCTGGAGCAACAGGGTGCTTGGGAAGAGGAGCAGAGTTTTTTCCCTTACTGTGAGAAGAAAAGAGATTAGCCAAAGGGCTGTCTTTCTTAGACTGCGCTGGCACAGTTGGCGTAGGGGTTGAAGTAGCTGTTGGCGCATTGGCAGGTTGCGCATGAGGAGTTTTGACTTATGGCCTTCTGGCCATAGTCACAGTAGCTTACGCAGCAGAAGTCTTGATGCCAGAGTGCTTGAGTTGCACTCTGGTTGCTGGAGTGGTGGATTGCGCAGGAAGAGTTGCAGCCAACTGCGCCAGGGGAAGAGGAGTCTTGCACTTGACATGGCAGCATAGGAAGTGGTTTGTGTACTGGCAAGAGGAGCAGCATACTACGCAGGGGCTGTAGCAGCAGACTGCGCAGCAACCTTGGAAGCAGAGACAGTAAACTGTGCAGCAGGCTGAGCAAGCAGAGACAGTAGACTGCGCAACAGTCTTAGGGACCCACACTAGGTGAACTTTGCTCGTGGCAGAAGTTGTTGCAGTACGAGGGGTGGTCCTGGAGTTGATCATCGCCTTGTAGGCTGTCTGGTTGACCTTTACAACCAGCGTCTTCTATATCTTTCCGATATACGCAACGCCACATTGAGTTGTCACTTCCTCGTCGGAGGAGAAAGTTATCCCCAGCAGACTCGCCATTTTGTTTGCAAAAACAAAAGTTGAAATCACTGGCGGATGAACTCATTTCAGCTTCATCGTCAGCTTCGTTGCTGTCTTCCTTGGGAGGCTGAGATTGATAAAGTACCGAATCCCCATAGTAGGCTTCAATACTCTTAAAAGGATCGACATCGACAAACTCCGTCTTCACGATGCCATCACCGTTGACGTATTTGAAGAACTGGTGAAGTGTAGAAGGAACGATCATGTTCTTGTGTATCCATGGACGTCCCAACAAGACGTTGTAGGACACATTGGCGTCGATTACATAGCAAGAATCCTCTATTCGGAGATCACCAATCTAGCATTTGAGACGGATCTTGCCCAGCGGATGGCTTCTCCCAGCGTTGAAAGCCATGATAGTTGTATTGGTTGCAGACAGCTTGTGCAGAGGGATCCCTAGAATTTGGAGTAAATTTCTAGGGATGATGCTGATGGAGGAGCCTGGATCAATATGCATCCGATCCACCTTAATCGCTCCGATATATCCTGTAGTATAAAGGTCTATCATGACGATTGTTTTTTAGTAGCATGTCCTCTTGTGAAAATGTGATGTTGGGCACTACTTCTATAGTGCTATGACAGTGAGGACATGAGACGGGATCTTCAGCGGGGGCTTTGACTTCAGCGAGATAAGAGTCGGCATATAGTGATGCCTCACATAAAGCTTTCCACATCTCTTTGGAGAGTTGCAGTAGATCGAACAAAGACAACCTGGAAGGTGTATTGGCCAGCTGTGCTAGTATGTCAAAGTTGTAAGGCCGATCCATGCCTTCGGGAGTTGGTGCCTTTAGAGACTTGTCAAATTGCGTCTCCTTCTGCTTAGCTTTGTCGGTAGTTGAGGACTCAGATGGACCAACATCTGAACTTGTGGGGACAGCAGGAGCTTGAGAAGGCACTGCATCTTCTTGTGCGGGGTCATAAGTCCGTAGGTAGGTCTTCCCGGATCGCATCTCGCCAGATAGTACTTCATAAATGGGAGAAGACACCATATGGCATATTTGTATTTCTTGTCCCTCTTTGCTTTGGAAGACACCACCCCCTGCATCATTTCTTGCATAAGGTCTGGATGGACCCACATGATCTCACCACGTTCTATCGTGAGTGGCACCAACATTGATGTTGAGTTGCGAGCTGGCGGCAGGTTGACGACTTTTATTACTGCCTTGGGGATTGGGAATACGCCGTCTGGGACTTCTATGGTAGGAAAGTCACCAAATTGAAGAGAGATCATGTTAGAAGATATGAGAATTCATTAAATGTTCAGTCTAATTTGCTCTTGGTACCAGTTTCCTACTGTGCATACATCCTTAATCATAGTGTTTTGTCCACTTTTGTTCTTTAGTATCTGTAATGAAGTGCAATATTTCGTGTCAAAGGTTAGAGGCAGAAAATAGGATTCATCGAGTAACAAATTGGGAGGGCTTATTGTTTGCCATGACAAAAGGTTATACAAACTTTTTGTATTTTTATTGTAAAAAGAGTACAATCGATTCCTAAACAAGAGATTAAGTACAAAATTTCTAGAAAAATTTGGCGATGGAGATTGAGCACTGCAGCGGCTCCTTTACTTGACGCTGAGTTGAACTTGCTTTGGATTTCTGGTGCTGGTTATTGAAACTCTAGGGTTACTAATCAAGATGTCAAAGCTGAAGATTTCGAAGCCTCTTAATTGAAGGAAAACTCCTTCTATTTATAGGGAGGGGGCACATATACGATGTGCATTAAGATTTGAGATATAAAAGAATCTGTTGTTCCTGCACGGTGAGGGCTACTGCTAAGCTGACACGTGATGGACGTTGAGATTCCCCTCTATCGAGATCTCGGGTGGTTATCAACATGACCGAAGAAAAAGACACGTGGCGTGTGTCTATTGCTCGAAGTCTTCTGTTCAAATGAAGCCGAGTAGATCTTGGATTCCATCACAGAGTTGGATTTTGTCTTATCTTAGGAGACCATTGGTTTAAACAAACCGATTGGATATGGCCTTTATCCATATGAACAAACTTTGTCCTTATCCGTGATTTTAAACCAACTGATAAGATATTAGTCTTATGAACAGAATCAACCTCTGTCTTATCTTTAAGAGCGGTGGTTTAAACAAACCGATTGGGTTGGACCATACTGTCTATGCTTCTGGCGAAGCTTTAGTGGAGCTGCGCTTCTAGGCGACAAGTAGACCGTTCTTCCAAAGACGACAGAGCCTCTGTGCTTTTTAGGCGACGAGTAAGCTGTGTTTCGAAGTCGACGGAGCCTCTGTGCTTCTGGGCGACGAGTAGACTTGTGTTTCGATGACGACGGAGCCTCTGTGCTTTTGGACGACGAGTAGACTTGTATTTCGATAACGACGGAGCCTCTGTGCTTTTGGGCGACGAGCAGGCTACGTTTTGGAGCCTCTACGCTTTTTAGGCGAGGGCGTCTGTGGAGAAATTGGGTATCTACGCTTCCGAGTCAAAAAGAGGGTGCAGAGCTTTTGTGTTTGAAGGTTCTGCGTTTTTTATACTGAAGTGAGGGCTCTATGTGAAGAAATGAGCTATCTTTGCTTCTGGGTCGAAGAGGGGGCGCAGGTACCTGGCTGCGCTTTTGAGTCGAAGAGCTAGTTCTTGTCGAGGTCTTTTTAAGATCATTTAATGACTGCTCACCTTGATGGCCGAGTCTGTCGTCCTCCTCTTTAATTTTTGCTGTTACTTGGGGAATTTGTCACGACTCGCACCCAGTATAATGTTACGAGAAGTGGATACGTCCAGCCTACGTCACAGTATCGACGATAGAACGCTGTTCTAGGTCACAATTAAAACTAAATACAATATGATATACTCTCCGTACGGAGGACAATCATAGCAGGATACAACTTAATCACCAAAACTAGAAGTAGCACGTTAAGTTAACTATGAATCCATAAGAGAAGTACAACAGAGAGAAATAATCTCGGTGTTATCAACACCAACTCAAACAAGCATAAAATAAATACAACTCAAGACAACTGAAAATAAAATAAGAAAAACTCTAGCCATCTACTCCAACCTCTACCGTGTCTCCTCTAGGCTATCAGGTAACTTCCAAGCTATCTGTAAAATTTATCAACAGGTCCAGTCAGGACGGAAGCAAGCACAATATATCTCACGCAAATCATAACAGGTTAGAAATATAAACATGCTAGAGAGTAAGATACATGAAACTGAAAGAACAACATGATATAAAGAGAGACTGTAAGTAAATAGCTACAATATATATAAGAGAACTATCAGTGACTAGTGATTCATAGTACAAGATAAACATGTGAACAGCTGGATGTGATTCATGGCTATACTAAAGAGGTGATTCATGACTACACTACTTTGGAAATGTTCACATATTTAGTTCTACTCTGCCCATCCCCAATCAATACACAAGGATCCAGTCAAGTTACGTTAAGATTCATGACTACGCTACTACCTCATAAAGAGTGATTCATGAATAGATTCGTGAAGGCTCTGTGATTCATGAGAGTACAGGAATCACAAGCAGATTCATGATAGATTCATGATAATAGAAGCATGAGATACATGATGTAAGTGAAACACACGAGACATGAGTATCTGATGCTCCCAAGAGGGATAATATCTCATGAAGGGATCTATATAGTACTAATCCGTGTTACCATCGTGTCAGCATCAAGTAAAGTAATCTAGAGCAGGAATATAATCCTAAGCAAGATATGAAATGATCAGAGAATGTACTCGCCTTGATTTGGTTGAAGTCGATGTGCGCGACACGAACGTGTCGACACGAGGTAGGTACAAAACTATGCTCCACAAGATGGTCCCAAACGATAGCACGGACAGTCCTAATGAGTCCAGAATACTCCAAATAGCCTGGTTTGGTATATGAAAGTCTAAAATCAGAGTTGGTACGATAATCGGGTCAAGGAGTAGAAAAATGACTTCAATAGTCACGATTTATGATTTTAGAAAAATATCACGAATTACATATATACTATTTAAAAATTATTATATAATATTAAAAACTATTATTGTCATTACTTATTTTATAATCTTAATATATTTATATATATGTATATTGATAATATAGATAATATTCTAAGCTAAAACTCCTACTTGTCAAGTAGGATTTTTATGTCAAAACATAATAATAATATTTTAGAAATATTAATATATATTTTATATAATTTCTAAATAACCAATACTATTAATAATACTAATAATAGTAATAAAAGTACAATGTATATACATTTTAAACTAATATATAAACATACAAACATATAACGATACAATATGTATATACACTTGTATACATGGGTATATATACCCAGTCAAGCAAAGCCCATTATCCTAAATTAAAATCCAAATAAAAAGGCCCCAACCCATATAACTTTTTACAAAATTTATAAAAAGAAAATATTACTAATGGGCTCAAGCCCTAACTAATGCACACAGCACATTTAATATTGTTCACAACACAAAACCTGTACTAACTTAATCCTAAGAATCACTAATTAGAAATAGAGATATTAATTAACCAAACCCTTATTTAAAATATTAATTAATAATAATATTTGAATGGGGTCATATGTACTGTGACTCATTCCCCAACTAATTGAAACCTAAAATTCGAAGAGGGAAATAGAAGGGGGAGCTCACAGGGGCAGTCGTGCGGCGCTGGGTTGGGGTTGCGTCTCGGCGGCGGCGGCGCGGGGAGGATGCGCCCCTGTGGATGTGGGCGACGGAGCAGCTGCTGTCGGCGGGTCTACCGGCGGCGTAGGCGCTGAGGTCACGGCACGGAGAGCTCCGTCGGGAAAGACACCGGGGAAGGTGACGCGGCGGCGGAGCAAGGCGCCAGGGGTGCGGCTCGGTCGGATCTGGCCAAGGCGGAACAGATCCGCGTTGGGGTTCAGGCGCGGTGGCTGATCCGAGTCACGAGGCCATCGACGGAGGTGCTCTCTCTCTCTCCCTCTCATGATGTTAGTGGGGGTTTTCTTTGTTCTGTGGTGGTGGTTCGGGTGGTGGTGGTAAATGTGGAGTGGTGGTGTGTGGCAAGAATGATGCAGGTGGTGGTGCCGATGGTTATGGATATGATGATGGTGGTGGTACTGGTGGCAGCGCGGCCGGGATGATGATGATTGGTGGTGGTGGCATGCTAAGCCGATGGGCCATGGTGGTTGTGGTGGTGGGTTGGCTGTGGCAATGGCGAAGCCAGGAGGAGGTGGTCCGCTATGAATGGCCGGAGATGGAGTCGGTCGAGGTGGTGGAGATTGCAGTGGTGGTGATGGGGAGATGGTTGGGCTGTGAACAGTAGGGGGCGGTGCTACAGTGGCGGCTGTTAGGAGTCCTAGGTTTAGAAAATTTCCTATGATGTAATTTTTTTTGGGGAAGTGTGCTATTTATAGCGTAGGAAGGGAAAACCCTAAAAAGCGAAATGTACATGTAATAGAATATAGGAAAATAGTGAAAACAATGCTAACTTGCTAACACTAACTGCTAACCCTATATTATCACCATCTGCTGATTAATTAGCACTAAATAATTATTAGTTATAAATTAATTGATTAATTACTAGTTACTACTTAATTAACAATGGGCTAGTTTCAAATTAGCCAATAACCATCAAAACCGTAGCCTGCAATCCAAGCCTCGGCTTGGTAGACAATTGTTAGGACCGACATCGGTCCTAACCCGACACAAGACGATACGTAATTTCCAAAATCCAAATCTTCAACTAAAATCATTTATAAATAAATATTTATATTTTAATTACAAAATCTCATTAATATTTATATATAAAACTAATTATTTTATAACTTATATATTTTCTTGAAGTGGACAAATAAAACATATTAGGCAACTCCTTACAAAATATAGTTTTTTTTACAAAACCAAGAATGACAAGGACCGATAGCAATCACGGTCGAAAAATATTTCTTAAAATTCGAATTTTACGTTTTTTGAGATTCAGAAAATTCAAAGTTTTGATAAATACAAAATTTCAAAAAATCCAAGAAATCGGTTAACGGAGGTTACAAATCTACCCTCCTTAAAGAAATTTCGTCCCCGAAATTTAATAATGGCAGGGAAAATCTTAATATGAGCAAGAGTTTAGTTAGCAACTTAGGCATGATTAGGAAACGGTGACTAGATGCGACCATGATAACAAATTCAAAATCCTTGAGGCACGACAAATCATTTGGCACGAGAGAATCGAAGTATGGGCCATCTTGCTTAAGACAAAATTGTAATAAATTCAGGTTATTCCGGCACGATCTAAATTACAACTAGTTGAATCGTGGATAGACTTGAAATTCAAATAAGGAATGATTTAGCAGTTCAGGTTTGAAGAAAATTAGACTCAAGTCGCGCAGGCATGATCAAAATCAAACTTAGTTATGATCGAGATAAAATTTTAGGATCGATCAAAATTTTAAGTCTAAGGTCTTATAGGCATGGCAAAGCATTCAAGGAGTAGGTTTAGTTAAGCCATGAAATGTGATCTGAGTTCGGACGTGATTTTAAAATTTGGAAGTGATCGAAGTTTACTTGGCACAATCTAGGATACAACTACGAAAAACCAAAACTGGTGTATATTTTAGGAACAGAACGTAAACAAGAGTATCTACAGAATCGAATTTCGAACAGGAATAGAAAATTATTCAACCATAACCAAAGTCCAAAGTTTGGCATGACTAATAAATCATATAGTCGTGGCCAAGGATCAAATTTTTGGCAATTTTAGAACAATTTAGAGTTATTTAAGCGTGAAATCGCAATTTTCAAAATCAAAATCGTTCAGTTATGATTTAGTAAGAATCAGGTCTAAGTATTGGATGATAAGTATGATATAAGCTCAATAAAATTAGACTCATGGTTATATAGGCATGTTCAATACGAAAGTTACGTGATTGGGCGTCGCTAGGAATAATAAAAACGTTTGGCATGATCAGTGACCAAGGATCAAACCATCTGGTCACGGGTGAAATCAAGGCTTAAGAACTTGGAATGACTAGAATCACTTTGGCACAGTTTAAGATAGAGCGACAAAATTTAAAGCTCAATCATGATATAGAAATGAAACCTGAGCACGGTACTAGAGAATCGAAACATAGGCATGATGGAAAATTTGTTCCGATGTGATCAACTCAAATTCTGTCATGACAAGTTCATAGTCAAATCGGACAGTCGTGATTAATAGCCAAATTACAGGCACGATTTAGAGACAAAGGTAATACATATAGTTAGGATCGTTAAAATTACGATCATAGGATTCAAGTTGTCTAGTCATGCCATGTCATCTAGGCACGACTAATCACAAGAATTTAGATATAATCAGGAAATCAAATCATGGCCAGAAAAGAGTTTAGGCCCGAGTGTTAAAATTCAAACATGATCATAATCGTAGTTCGACACGATCAAGGATAGGTCAGTCTAACCTTTGTCAAATATTATTTAGATATGATGAAGAGTACGATAGTGGTCGAGGCACGACCAGTCATAAAATTTCGGTATGATCAAGGATAGTATGAAGCTTAATCGTGATTGGAACAGAACTTATTCATTTTTAAGTACAAATAGGAATTTTACGCACGAGTGGTATTGGTACCAAAGTTTAATCACGATCAAAATTTTAATATTAACATGATGAGGGCTAATCAACTCTTGGTTAAAATTGGAATTTAGGTTTTCTAAGAATGAAATCAAGGTTTTGAGCACGAGTAACATATTGATAGAGATCCAGGTCGCGATGGAATTTAAATCAATTGAGTACGGTCAAGGATCAAGACTATTGGTACGATAAAGGGGTACTATTAAAAAAATCAAAATCAAAAATTAAAGAACGAATGTCAATAGCATTGAAATCCCATCACAATAAATATTAAGAAATTTTAGTCTCGATACGATCTAAGTTGATCAATTATGGGCAATCAAGATTGGGCAATATGGAGGACAAGTTTATCGAAGTCTCAGCACGAGCATACAAGGATGGAGATTCAGGTCACAATTTAATTCAATTGAGTACGACCCAAGATATTAATATGAAAAAAAAAGATGATCAAAGTCGATTGGTCGTAGTTAAGGGAGCTAGGATTCAATGATATTGAAAACCTTTTAGGGGAAAACAAGAAAAGATTTCATACGAAAGTCAAGTTAATCAACTCTCTCTGATACCATCAAGTTTATTATTATTGCCAATCATTTTTTTCACAAGTCCCAATATAAAAATCAAACTTTATATGACTACCATCAAATTATACCCTTCCGTCATAAAGATTTGACCTTTCCATGATCACCATAGGCTAAATTTCTAAATTTCGAAGCATTATTCATGAAGCATACCCTTCTTTCTAGGAATCAAAACTGACCGCTTAATCATCGTAAGTCTAAATTCTTCCACCTTGTCCTAAATTGGATCTGAAGCCTCTAAACCAAGTTTTATATAATCCTTGAACTTATTCATTTTACTCTCCTTGTATTATTTAAATCTAAACCCACTAGACCTTATAGAACTTATTCTCCATTATGAAATCAACATTCATATTTCCTTCAACGTACACCTTTAAATATTATTCTCCTTAAATTAAAAATTTTCACAAAATCTCTATATTTTCTATAACTCAAATCCCGTGTTCTTTCTGTTTTTAGCCATTTCTTATAATATCTTATTCAATTTCGTATCATCATTGCATATAATTAAAATCTCTTCTCTATTACTAAATTTCTAAATTTAACATCATAGCTTTAAAGTGTAACGTCTCGAGAATCAATAACCAAAATTTATCCAAGCTCTCGAAATTAAGTTGACCTCGAATATCCTCATCAATTATGAAATACATCTATGAATTATTCATACCCAAAAGATTTCTCTAAGTATGATTGTCCCTAAATTGATAATATAAATCTCTTGATTCTATCCTTAAATTCAGTCGCATCTCTATCCCAAACCTATATCAAGTTCCATCATATTATACCCCTAGCAAGATTATCATAAGATAACAAATTAAGTCTTTTCTGAGTTAGATGATTTACGTTACTTCCTCGACCTTTCGATGAAAAGATATGGAGATTCAAGGGTACCAAAGTATTGCTGACAGAATTAGATACGAGATAGGTGATTGATATAATTAGGATAGTTTTATTTTTTTTTTAAATAGTAATACAAGAAATAATGGCAAGAAAGAAATAATAATAAATATGTTCTTCATCAACTGTTAAAAGAAATGAACCCATTTAAGATAAAATCTGATACCATACACGTCTTTCTGAAATCATGTTGTAAGAATTTTTACGCCAGTAAGCATAGCCGCAAAAAACAATAGAGTCCATAACGAAGGTATACACCCTATAGTCATGTTATCTATAATTCTTACCACGCCACCCGGTATGGCTGCAAGAAAATCTAGATTTCATAACTAGGATAAGTTAATCTAAATCAGGCTCTATGTCCTTGTCATGCTAGCAAATATGACAGCAATAATTTCTAAACTCCATAATTAAAGTAGACTTTTACCTTTCTCACTCTCCTTATCAAGTATGTTATCAGGTTATACCTATATTCCAAAAAGATGTATATACATGTATAATACAAACTCAAATTCAACAACTAACATCAAGATTCAAAATTCAACAATAATCCATCAAAAATCAATTTCAATAACAGGAAGTCAGGGTGAATCAAATCAAGGGAAAAAGAGATTTCAAATCGAATTTAAAAATAAGATTCTCAAGGGTCGTCCCAGGAATCTCTCAAGAAATTCTAACAGTAATTGAGTATCCTCTCATTCTAACACCTATTCCTTATCTCTAATCGCAGGTGCGCAGCAGTACAACTAATCGTCGTACTACCACGACTTCGCACAAATGCGAATCTTGACCTGCATGGGCCACCACTAAAACCGTGTCACGATCCGCACCCAGTGTAAGGGTACGAGAAGTGGGTACGTCCAGCCTGCGCCACAGTATTGATGGTAGTATGCTGTTCTAGGTCACAATTAAACTAAATATAACATGATATACTCTCCGTACGGAGGACAATCACAGCAGGATACAACTCAATCACCAAAACTAGAAGTAGCACGTTAAGATAACTATGAATCCATAAGAGAAGTACAACAGAGAGAAATAATCTCAGTGTTATCAACACCAACTCAAACAAGCATAAAATAAATACAACTCAAGACAACTGAAAATAAAAGAAAAACTCTAGCCATCTACTCCAACCTCTACTGTGTCTCCTCTAGGCTATCAGGTAACTTCCAAGCTATCTGTAAAATTTATCAACAGGACCAGTCAGGACGGGAGCGAGCACAATACATCTCACGCAAATCATAACAGGTTAGGAAATATAAATGTCACGCCCCAGAACCAGAATACTGGAGAGCGGGGGAATGACTCAGCCAGCTACGTATTACGGGTAGGATGAATACCATATAATACAATCAATGCTGTCTAACCAGACTAGGGGGTGCATATTACATAAAAGTCTTGCTATGGTCACTTCACATCTATTGTCTCAATCATTCAAGCAAGAAACAGTAATAGAGAACATATGAGATAAAGCAGTAAGGCATCCCAAACGCTCAGTCAAAATGTTCTTGAGATCTGGCTTTACAAAACATAGCCAGATGATGAAGCAAGGTATACACAATTGTTATCAGCTGCAGTCTGACTTAATTACAATTATGTAAAAATAAGTACAAGACAATCCGACTAACATGTCGGTGCCAAACGGTTAAGGTATAAAGTAAATGACAAAACGAGCGGTGAAGTAAGGAACCCACTCGAGTCCTCCTACGATCATTCCCCTAGTATTGACCATCTTGGAGGTGGAATTAAGCTGAATCCTCGGGAACCGGCTCTAAATCTGGCCATGCAAAAGAGGTTAGACCTCTAATAGCAAGTACCACAAGGAAGCACGAAATGAGAACTAAAACCAGTAAGTAAGAGGATATAATAATAGATCTCTGCTTTCCACTAGGATTCACATAATATCAATTTACATAACATCAAGACACTTCGAACCAACCTCCCAACCAAACAAGGACAGAAGTTGGCCCGTCATGTCCTGATATTCTGATCATCTCAATTAGGCGACAGAGTAGGTACAGTACACAAACAAATTAATTTAAACGGCCAATCAATTTCTACCGCTTGCTATTGTGAGTCCCAAGTTATCCTGGAATAATGTAATAAAGATTCCTCAGTTCTTACCATGTACGAGCAAGGCTAGTCTATCCAGTCAATCAATTGTGCTATGCATGAATTAGACGAGTTCCAGCGGGACGCCCGCATCAATATACAATATACAATAGATAATATAACCAGATACCGCTCCCTGCCTGTGTGGCAGATTTGCCGTATCTGTGGGAACCAGTCGACCCGTCGGGTACTACTCGTCCCAAGGGGACTGCCATATAAGAACTCGAAAATCCATTCTCTCCATGCCATCATTTATTTTATTTAACTTAATAGTCCCTACGTTGAGTGAAATCCCATGCCGTGGATCATGGTCATTCTAATGAGTACTTTCGTACGGGGTACGATATGCACAACTCTACAACGATGCCTGTGCGGTTAGGTTGTAGGTCTTACATAGCGTAATACAACAATCCAAACTAACCACGAAATAATCATGCCTTGACCATAGAGTACACATGCTTCTTTTGTAGAAAATAAATAAGTAAGTAAATTGAAGCCTGCATGTGTGCCTGTATGTCAATATTCGGGATTGGCTAATCGATTACAATAGTTTATTAACATGAACGTGTCTCATTCATTCAATTCAATAAGACGACTAGCCAGTCTCTTAGTTTCAACTAGGAACGCATGATCAATTTTAGTCAAGATAGCCATCATTATCAATGGTGACAAGGCATGAAAGTCAATTAGTATTCAATGGGGTCGAGTCTATAATTCTCAGGGTTAAGTTCCAGTCTTACTGGGTATCATGAACCAATCAAGACACAGGGCACTAATACACAACCATATGTATTAAAAATATTAACATGCTAAGATTATCCAGTTCATGCAAAGGCATAAGAATGAATAATTATAGAATAATAGAAACACCCAGGTCAAGAAGTCACGCTAACAAGTTTATGCTAAGGCCAACAAGTCACGCAAGAAGTCTATGCTAAGACCAACAAGTCACGCTAAGTAGTATGAAGGAGTGTGCGTATAAACAGCGTGAGCGTAAAAAGTGATTCACGCTGGCACGCACAGCGTGAGCGTGAAAAGTGATTCAAGCTGGCAAGCGTGAGCGTATGAGCGTGAAAAAGCATGATAAGAAATTCACGCACGCACAGCTTGAGCGTGATAAGAAATTCACGCACGCACGGCGTGAGCGTGAAAAATAACTCACGCATGCACAGAGTGAGCGTGGAAAATAACTCACGTACGCACATAGTGAGCGTGATAAGAAATTCACGCACGCTCGTAAGAACGTGTACGTGACTAAAAATACACGCACGCATGCAAGAACGTGTGCGTGACTATAAATACACGCTGATACGTAAAAACGTAGGCGTGACTAAAAATACACACTAACACGGAAGAACATGTGCGTGACTGAAAATACACGCTGACACGTAAGAACGTGTGCGTGACTGAAAATACACGCTGACACGTAAGAACGTGTGCGTGAAGGGCTGATGTTTACGCGAGCACGTAAGAACGTGAGCGCACAACATCTTCCAAACTCCAAGTCCTATGGAGCCTTCGTTCCAGTGCCAGAAATACACGCCAGCTTGGTGGACCAAAACCCATGAACAACCGAAATACAACTACTTAGATCTAGAGAAAACAAGCCATAGAAATCAAAAATGCTAAGAACTAAACTCTCTTAGAATCACAAGAGGAAGACAAATGAACCATAAAAATAGGTTCTCATGTAGAAGCAAGTTGTACTTGCCTACGGTTGGTAGGTGGTAGTGGTGATGAGAAGAAGAAGAAGTAATGGAGAAGAAAAAGTAATGGAGAAGGAAAGTTATGAAGAGAGAGAAAGGAGATGGGGGCTTAAATAGGAGGAGTGGTGGTAGGTGGGGTTATATTGGGTTCCTGATGAACCAAACAACTAAAAATCGAAGCAAGCCGAACCCAATATTCTAACTAAAGCAGAGAATAAAATTGCAGAAAAATAAAGTACAGATATAAAATTGGAGAAAATAAAGTGCAGATAATTAATTAACATAAAATTTAAAGGAATTTAAATACAGGATAATACATGATAAATACTAATTAAATACATATGAGTTGTACATGAAAAATACGCATTCCGGGAACGGGGAGTGACATCTCTACCCACCTTGAAAAAATTTTGTCCTCGGAATTTCAAATTCAAGCAAGATAGAAATATCAGAGCTAAACTAATCCAAGCAATTCTAGTGATCAAGCAATCGTTTTTATCATATCAAAAGCAAGTACTATATATGTAAATCCATCAATCCACGATATCAAGTAGCTCTACCCATAAGGTGATAAGCATGAAGAATCAGGACAATCAAGGTATACAGAAAGAGATATACCTTGTGAGTCAAACAGGTGTGGATACCGTGATCGGATATCATCCTCACGTTCCCACGTTGACTCTCCCAAGGTGTGATGACCCCAAGCAACACGGATAAGATTAATTGTTCGGTTCTTAAGTATCTTCTCTCTTCCGTCCAAAATGGACACAGGCTATTCCTCGTAAGACAGGTTGGTACCAACAACCAGCTCAGAATGATCGAGGATATGGCTTGGGTCTGATACATACCTACGTAATTGAGATACATGAAACACGTCATGCACCTCTCGTAACGAAGGTGGGAGGGATAAACGATAAGCAACATCGCCTATCCGATCAAGGATAACAAATGGGCCTACGTACCGCGGACTCAATTTCTTGCGAACGCCAAATCTAATGACCCCACGAGTAGGTGAGATCCGCAAGAATATGTGGTCCCCAACAGAGAACTCTAACGGCCTACGATGCTGGTCCGCCCAATGACGATGCCGATCCTGTGTAACTCGAAGTCGCTCTCTAATTCCCTTAACCACTTCAACTGTCTGAACAATCATTTCCGGGCCTAGCATCTTCCTCTCTCCGATATTATCCCATGCTAGTGGCGACCTACACTTCTTACCATATAGTGCTTCGAATGGCGCCATCTGGATACTGGCTTGATAACTATTGTTGTATGAGAACTCGACCAAGTACAGGTGACTCTCCCAAGACCCTCCAAAATCTAGAGTGCAAGTTCGCAATATGTCTTCTAACGTCTGAATCGTTCTTTCTGATTGTCCATCCGTCTGCGGATGGTAAGCCGTGCTAAATCTTAACTTGGTACCCAGACTATGATGTAAGCTCTTCCAGAAATGTGAAAAATCCGACACAATACTGACAGGAACTCCATGCTGTCTGACTATCTGTTGCATATACAACTCCGCCAACTTCTCTGTAGATTGCCCTATTCTGAAAGGAAGAAAGTGTGCTACTTTCGTAATTCGGTCTACTATCACCCAAATAGCGTCCTTACCACTTGGTGATCTCGGTAAACCGGTCATAAAGTCCATTGTAATATGCTCCCATTTCCATTCCGGAATAGGAAGCGGTTGCAATAACCCAGCTGGCCTCTGCTGTTCTGCCTTCACTTGGTGACATACCAAGCAACGGGAAACAAATCTAGCTATCTCCCTCTTCATCCCGTTTCACCAGAAATGCTGCTTGATATCTTGGTACATCTTGGTCTCTCCAGGGTGAATAGAATACTGAGAACTGTGAGCTTCTGCCATAACCTCCTGTCTGATATCTCCACTAGGCACACATAGATGCGATCCAAACCTAAGTGTACCATCTTTATGGATTCTTATCTCCTTCCTGAGTCCTGACTCACATTCTGTCCTAAGCTTCTGAATCCTTGGGTCCTGTGCCTGAGCTGCCTTGATCCTGTCTACCAAGCCGGATTGAACTTGCAGACTTGTTAGAACTCCTATATCACTAGGAAGTATTACTTCGATGCCCATCTCCTGAAGGTCTTCTAAGATATGCCTCTGTGTTGTCAACATAAATGCACCGCCTCTTCTGCTAAGAACGTCTGCCACTACATTAGCCTTGCCTGGATGATACTGAAGCTCCACATCATAATCCTTGATCAACTCCAGCCATCTTCTCTGCCTCATGTTTAGTTCCTTCTGAGTAAAGATGTACTTCAGACTTTTTTGGTCTGTATACATGTCCACTCGGTCACCATATAAGTAATGCCTCCATAGCTTCAGAGCAAACACTACTGCCGCTAATTCCAAATCATGAGTTGGGTAATTCTTCTCGTGGTCCTGAAGCTGCCTAGATGCGTATGCTATCACCTTTCCATGCTGCATAAGGACACATCCAAGTACTTTACCTGACGCATCACAATATACTGTAAAACCTCCGGGTCCAATAGGTAATATAAGAATAGGTGCTGATATCAACTTCTGCTTCAAAGTCTCAAATGATGACTGACATTCTGCCAACCAAACGAATGGTACATCCTTCCGGGTCAAGCGGGTCATGGGTGCGGAAAGCCTTGCAAAGTCTGACATAAACCTTCTGTAATATCCTGCCAATCCTAAGAAACTTCGCACATCTGCTACGGTCTTGGGTACTGGCCAACTCTCTACTGCTTCTATCTTTTTGGGATCTACTGCTACTCCAGCTCCTGATATGATGTGACCCAAAAATGAAATGTGATCCGACCAAAACTCACACTTGCTAAGCTTGGCATACAACTGGTTCTCTCTCAGAACCTGTAATACTTTTCTGAGGTGGTCTTCATGCTCCTCTTCACTAGCAGAGTATACGAGAATGTCGTCAAGAAACACAACGACAAACTGGTCTAAGTATGGCATAAAGATGCGATTCATCAAATCCATGAATATTGCTGGAGCATTGGTCAAACCAAACGACATTATTAAGAATTCATAATGCCCATACTTCGACCTGAATGCTGTCTTGGGAATATCTTCCTTCCGAACCCTCACTTGATGGTAACCTGAACGAAGATCTATCTTGGAAAAAACTCTAGCTTTGCTCAACTGATCAAATAAGTCGTCGATCCTGGGTAATGGGTACTTGTTCTTTACTGTTGCCGCGTTAAGCTTCCTATAGTCAATGCACAATCTGGATGACCCATCCTTCTTTCCCACAAGTACCACTGGTGCTGCCCATGGTGACACGCTAGCTTGGATGAACTTCTTCTCCTTCAGTTCCTCTATGTGCTGATATACCTTGGCCTGCTCTGAATCCGCCATTCTATAAACTCGATCTGATATCGGTTTAGTTCCTGGTGCCAATTCTATACTTAACTCAATATCTCTAACCGGTGGTAGACCTGGAAGTTCTTCAGGAAATACGTCTAGAAACTCTTCAACTACCTTCGGAATCTGAACTTCTTCCACTGTCATTACTACTCCCTGCTCTTGTTGAATTGCCTCTGATCTGACTAAGGTGAATCTCTCTATGCCTGGAATATCAAAAGATACACTCCCTCTACGACAATCTATTGTCGCATGACTGTCTTTCAGCCAGTCCATGCCTAAGATAACGTCAAAATTTCCAACAGGAAATTCTATCAACCGGGCAGGTAAAGAATGCCCGCAAACTACAACGCTACATGCTAAAATTACTCTACTAACTCCTACGAGCCAATTACCAGTGAGTATATTCAACCTCCCTGGCAATGCCTCGAACTCCATTCCTAGTCGTGTCGTAAATTGTGCAGATATAAATGAATGGGATGCTCCCGAATCAGACAATGCTACTACGGGATATGAGGCGACGAGAATGTTACCTGCCACAACATCTTTCGATGCCAATGCCTCCTCCAAGGACAGAGTGAATGCTTGCCCTCAACCTCCTTGCTGGTTTTTATGATGTGGCCTAGCCTGATGTTGCTGCTGGCCCCTGCCTTGATGATGCTGGGGTGGTCTATACTGGTGTTGCTGCATCGACGGCCCCTGCTGCCGAAACATCTGAGCCTGCGGCATCAACGGACGCTGTGCCAACGGCCTTACTGCCATCGCTGGTCCTCGATACTGGCCTGCCCCTGGTACTGGCAGAGCAAGAAACTGTTGCCCTGGTCCTCCTGACCTCGAATTCATAGGAGATGTGGTAACCCGATGGTCTGGATTTCTACATATCAGACACAGTCCATTCAATATCCGACACACATCTCTAGTGTGTCCCATCTTCCAACAATAAGTACAGCCCGCCGGGGGTTGCTGGTTCTTCCTCTGTTGCTGTTGCTGCTGTCTGGATGGTACTGGTCCTCGTATCGCCACATCGTGGATACGAATGCCAGTGGATGGTGCTGTTGTTCGAGGCGCTGCTCCCCCTCCTCCTTAAATCTGACTGTGGGATCTCTTCTGACCCCCAGTTCTTGTCGCAAGCCTCTGAATGGTGATCTCATGCCTTCGAGTTGCCGTCAATACTTCGTCAAAAGTTTGGTAATTGTGCCCCTCTATCAATTGCAAGAGCTCAAGGTGAAACCCTTGCTGAAACCTAATAGCCCTCTGGTTCTCTGTTGCTACTATCTCTGGGGCGAATCTACTCAATCTGCAGAATTCTACTGCATAAGCATCTACAGTCTTGCCGGCCTGTCTGAGGTTGATAAACTTCTGTTGTAGCTCAAACCGTGCCACAACTCCATAGTACTTGGTCTTGAATCTTGCAGTAAAATCGTCCCAAGCCACAGGACGTCTGATGCCCACTTTCTCTGATTTTCACCAATCACGTGCGAGATCCTGAAGTAACAACTTTATTAGATCCACACGTTCTTCTGCCGGTACCTTAGCTGCTATCAGAATAACCTCAATATCCTTAAGCCATGCATCTGCTGAGATGGCATCCTCCGTGCCCTCGAAATGGCGGGGGTTGTACTTGCAAAACCTGGCTGATGCTCCTGAATCAGTCCTCACTCCTCTTTCCAAAGTCGTCTGTAATCCTTGGTTGAGCAACACATTCTGCTCTTGTAGCTGAGTGTGCATGCGCTGCTGGGCCAACATCTGATGTTGCTGAGTAGCCATTATTCCTCTCATGATCTCCAGAAGGGCTGGTATGTCCACTTCCACAGGAGTAGGTGGAACTATGGGTGGTATTGGAACTTCCGGATACCGCGGTTTAGCTGTTGGTTCTACTATCACTTCTTCTTGGATCGTCTCCTGAGGTAAGACTGGCCCTTGTTGCTGACCAACCTGGTCAGGTTGCCCATGTTGCCCTTGTTGTTGCTGCCCAGATCTGACCAATGCGGACGAAGTGCCCCTAAGAAAAGGGACAAGAGAACAATCAAACAACCGGACATGAAGGATCAATAAAGTCAAAGGATACCGGAATGTCAAGCAAGGGTTGTGTCACGCCCCAGTACCAATATACGGGGACGGACTAGGCCAGCTACTCCATATGAGGTACGTAACGTCATACGACGATCGTGGCTGTCGAGAGACTAGGGGGTACATGCAACAATCTAGTCTCCTATGGTCCCACAGAGCTCTATGTCTCAATCAATCAAGTCAAATCAGCAATTAAATGAACATTAAAGATAAAGCAGTAAGGCGTCCCTGACGCTTCATCAAAATGATCATGAGAGACTAGCTTTATAATTTAGCTATCTTAGAGAGTCAGGAGTACAAAATTATACACAGCTGCAGTCTGTTTAATTATAATTATGTACTGACACAAAATATCAAGTAATCCGGCTAATAGGTACCGGTGGCTAAACGCCGCAAAAGTATAAGCAGGAGTGGTGGAGAAGAAACCCACTCGAGTTCCCGAACCGCCATGCTCCTAGTATGTACCATGGATGTCAGGGAGGAAGATCGTGTCCTCTGGCTCTGCTACGAGATCTGGCCAAACAAAACCAGCGGGGTCAGCCCCGAATAGCAAGTACCGCCAAAGGGGCACAAGAGTTAAGATTAAAAACCCAACTAATAGAATGACTGATAATAGTAATACTTATGCTACTATTATAGGGTAGCGCAACATCCTCGAACCCATATGGCACCCTTACAACCAAACAAGGACAAAAGGTGCCGCATGGAGTCGGGACGTGTCGTACTCTATAACTTTCACATAAGTTAAAAAGGTATAAACCATAAAATCTCCTGATCGTGACTTCGGTCGATAGCCTATCGCAGCACAATAACCAACCCAACAATCAAACAAGAACATGGGTTGGATCATGTACCATGATAGACCATGTTCCTCAGTCATTCACAGAAGTAGCACTTCACAACCAGAATAAGTTTCCGTTCATAACTTCGGTCCACAGCCTGTCATAGTACGATAACCAACCCAACAATCAAACAAGAACATGGGTTGGATCACACACCATGACAGTCCGCTTCCCTCAGTTATTCACGGAAGGTAAATAGGAAACATGCAAGTCGTTTTCACGGCCAATCAAGTCTACGAGTTTCTAGTGGAACGAGGTTATCCTCGCGTCATGCTATTAGAAAATCCTCAGATCGTATCTTTCCAGCAAGGCTAGCCAACCCAGGGGTTCGCGTAGACAGGTGTCATGGAGCACAGGTCCCTCGTGAGGCCACCTTGCCAAGACATGTAATATATAGTAGGAATTAATCGGATACAGTCATCCACTCGTTGCGGATGACACAGTATCCGTGGAGACCAGCCGGTGCGCCCAGACAATATCTCAGGGCGACTGGTGTAACACGATCTCGGGACTCTACCCTTCCCATGCATCTAGTATATTCAGTTGCCTAGTTTAATCCTAGGTGAAATCTTGGACTCTCTTGCTGTGGCCTGCATGATTATCCTTCTAAAGTCGTACTTTAGTACGAGTACCCTAAGTGAGGATCCATGTCAATCAGTATGTCAACATGTGCTACCCTCCTTAGTGTAATGCATCATTACAAATACGCCACGTGGAGTTACGAGTCATTTGTCGAGCATAAACAAGAACTGGGACATTCAGGTACATGTATCAGGTAGGAACACTTTGTTCTCCGGGGTCACATCAGTGCTCATATCATGCTCGGGACAAAAGGCGTAAGGATATAAAATGGGTATATAATATCTAATAAAATATCAAAAGCATACGCACAACAAGGCAGCGTACGTGAAAAGTCACGCAGGCTCAAGGGAAAGAGCAGCGTGAAAAGTCACGCAAGCTCAAGAGAAAGAGCAGCGTGAAAGGTCACGCAAACTCAAGGGAGAGTGCTGCGTGAAAAGTCACGCAGACTCAAGGGAAGAGCTGTGTGAAAAGTCACGCAAGCTCAAGGGAAGAGCTGCGTGAAAAGTCACGCAAGCTCAAGAGAAAGAGCAGCGTGAAAAGTCACGCAAGCTCAAGGAAAGAGCAGCGTGAAAGGTCACGCAAACTCAAGGGAGAGTGCTGCGTGAAAAGTCACGCAGACTCAAGGGAAGAGCTGTGTGAAAAGTCACGCAAGCTCAAGGAAAGAGCTGCATAAAAGTCACGCAAGCTCAAGGGAAAGAGCAGCGTGAAAAGTCACGCAAGCTCAAGGAAAAGAGCAGCGTGAAAAGTCACGCAAGCTCAAGAAAAGAGCTGCGTGAAAAGTCACGCAAGCTCAAGGGAAGAGCTGCGTGAAAAGTCACGCAAGCTCAAGGGAAGAGCTGCGTGAAAAGTCACGCAAGCTCAAGGGAAAGAGCAGCGTGAAAAGTTACGCAAGCTCAAGGGAAAGAGCAGCGTGAAAAGTCACGCAAGCTCAAGGGAAGAGCTGCGTGAAAAGTCACGCAAGCTCAAGGGAAGAGCTGCGTGAAAAGTCACGCAAGCTCAAGGGGAGACACGCTTCCAACAGGAAGCGTGCTCAAACATGAGCACACTGTTCACTGTCTTCTCCAAAACAGCAAGAACACCATGGCTGAACCCAAGCTTCAAAGTATCATAACTTGGCCATCCGAACTCCAAATCCAGATCTCCAAAGCTCCAACTTGGGTGAAACTGAATGCTCTTCCACATGGAAGCATCAAAAACCCATAAAATCCAACTAAAGTAGATCAAACCATGCAAAATCCAAAAATGATTAAAACTTAGATCTACAAAAATCAAAGCTTCAAAATAGAAATTTCCAAGTTCTAAACTAGTATAGATTGAGGAGAAGAACATGTTTTGGCAAATAGTTTTGTAAGAACCATTAACAAAATAATGGATCCTTCTCTTGAGCAAGTTGGTACTTGCCTTGGTTGGTAGAGGAAGTAAATGAGAAGAAGTAAATGAGAGGAGAGAGAAGGAGATGAGTTATATATAGAAATTCTTGGACCCATGGGTTCATGATGAACCAAAGGGTTCATGATGACCCATTGGTGAACCAAGAATAGGTTACCCAAATGAGCCAAAACTGTAGGCCCAAATACAGAAAATAAATTAGGAAATAATATTTTGTCGAATATTTTTGGAAAATACATGAAGAAATACTGCATAATAAATATCGTATAAATTCAAGGAAAATACAATTTATCGGTTTACGTATTAAAATACGTATTCCAGGATTGGGAAGTGACATCTCTACCCTTCTTAGAAAAATTCCGTCCTCAGAATTCCAGCCAAGACAGGATAGTGAAATCAGGGCAAGCAAGGCACAATCATATATATAAGTTAACTATTATAGCAGTTATTATCATACATCACAAAGTGCAAAATAAGCAGGTACAGAAAAGTATGGAATCGTGTCAATAAGGTGCATAAATATACCTTATTAGTCAAACAAATACGGATAACGAGATCTGATCTCGTCCTCGCGTTCCCAGGTTGACTCTCCCGAAGAGTGATGGTTCCAAGAAACACGGACAAGGCTTATCGTCCGATTCTTGAGTACCTTCTCTCGCCGGTCCAAAAGATACGGGTTGTTCCTCGTAAGTTAGGTCGGTACCAACGACTAACTCAGAATGATCGAGGACATGACTCGGATCCGGGACATACCCACGTAATTGGGACACATAAAACACATCATGTATGCCAGTTAACGAAGGCGGAAGGGCAAGTCGATAAGCCACATCGCCTACCCGAGCAAGAATCTTGAAAGGACCAACGTATCTTGGACTAAGCTTTCCCCGGGTTCCAAATCTGATGATACCCCGAGTAGGCAAAATCCGCAGAAACACTTGGTCGCCAACTCTGAACTCTAGAGGCCTACGATGCTGATCTGCCCAATGACGATGTCGGTCCTGTGCAACTCGAAGGCGCTCTTGACTAACTTAACTATCTCCACAGTCTGCGTGATCATCTCTGGCCCCAACAACTTCCGTTCTCCGACGTCGTCCCATGCCAAAGGGGACCTGCACTTCCTTCCATACAATGCTTCGAACGGGGCCATCTGAATGCTAGCCTGATAGCTGTTGTTATAGGAGAACTCCACTAGATGAAGGTGATCCTCCCAAGATCCGCCAAAATCCAAGGTATACGCCCGTAGCATATCTTCTAATGTCTGAATGGTTCTTTCTGATTGCCCGTCGGTTTGTGGATGATAAGCAGTACTGAATCTTAACTTGGTTCCCAAACTTTGGTGCAAGCTCTGCCAAAAATGGGAAGTAAACCGCGTATCCCGATCTGATACTATACTAACTGGAACACCGTGCTGCCTTACTATCTGTTTCATGTACATTTCTGCTAACTGCTCAGTAGTCTGTCCAACTCGGAAGGGAAGGAAATGAGCGACCTTCGTGAGTCGATCTACTATTACCCAGACTGCATTCTTACCAGTCGGGGATCTAGGTAAACCGGTCACAAAATCCATCGTGATGTGCTCCCATTTCCATTCTGGGATAGGAAGCAGCTGTAGCAACCCTGCTGGTCTCTGCTGCTCGGCTTTCACCTGCTGACATACCAGACACTTGGATACAAATCTCACTATCTCTCTTTTCATGCCATTCCACCAAAAGAACTGCCTGATATCTCGATACATCTTCGTTCCTCCTGGATGAATGGAGTAAATAGAACTATGAGCTTCGGACATAACTTCTTGTCGGAGGTCTCCACTCGGTACACAGAGTCTGTTTCTAAACCTGAGCGTACCATCTTCATGAATCACTAACTCCTTCCTACGGCCTGATTCACACTCCGACCGCAACTTCTGAATCTGTGGTTCTCTTGCTTGTGCTGCCCTTATCCTCTCTACTAAGGTTGACTGAATCTGCATACTGGTCATTCTTCCTATATCCCTTGGCAAAACTACTTCGATTCCCATACTCTGAAGGTCTTCTAGAATATGCTTCTGCGAGGTCAATATAAAGGCACTGTCTCTCCTACTCAGTGCATCTGCAACTACATTCGCCTTGCCTGGATGATACTGAAGATCTAAATCAAAATCCTTCAGCAGTTCTAACCATCTTCTTTGCCTCACGTTCAAATCTCGCTGCGTGAATACGTATTTCAAACTCTTATGATCATTATAGATCTCTACCCGATCCCCGTATAAATAATGCCTCCACAACTTGAGTGAAAACACCACAGCTGCTAACTCCAAATCGTGAGTCGGGTAATTTTTCTCATGGTCTCGAAGCTGCCGAGACGCATATGCTATCACTTTTCCATGCTGCATCAATACACATCCAAGACCCTTCCCTGATGCGTCACAATATACTGTAAAGCCTCCTGCTCCTACTGGAAGTGTCAAGATCGGGGCTGAGATCAATCTCTTCTTCAATTCTTCCAATGATGCCTGACAGCTAGCTGACCAAACAAACTCTACGTCCTTGTGCGTTAAACGAGTTAAGGGCGCAGAGATCTTGGCAAAGTCCGCCATGAACCTTCTGTAGTAACCAGCTAATCCTAAGAAACTTCGCACTTCTGCAACCGTTCTCGGAACTGGCCAATGCTCTACGGCCTCAATCTTCTTCGGATCCACTGACACTCCTGCCCAG
>JANAVB010014455.1:0-47500 GCA_029216955.1 Iris pallida
AGAGGATCCACCTACCTTCAGCCAGATGGTGACCACCAGGCGTAACCCTGACAACGAGTGGGTTTCTTTTTGTTCTCCCACTTTATTGTAAAAATTATTCTTTTGAGACGTTTAGCCGACGAGCATTGTTAGCTCGGTTGTACCTTTATTTACTGTCTGCTTACGGGCTGTGACATGATTAACAGATCCTAGGGTTGATCATAATGACTAAACTCTTGCTAGTCCCGATATTTTGTAACGACTAGCTTCATGATCAGCTGAATATGTAATATTTGGGATGCCTTACTATTGTATATTTGGTGATCTTACATCTTGTAACACTTACTTACTTACTTGCTTGTGATTAAGACACTAGGCTTGTTCATGACCATAAGAGACTGTTGGCTTGTTGTTAAACCCTCATGTATCTAGACAGCCATGACTGTATAGTGAGGTGGGTTGCACTTCAATATACGTAGCTGGCTATGTCTGCCCCCGCTCTCCAGTATTCTGGTTCTGGGGTGTTACACACACACACACACGCCCCAGATATATATATATATATATATATATATATATATAATATATATATATATATATTATGTCCATTTCTTTGGGCCCCAAACACCAGATCGTAGCCGTCCTGCGACCACCCAGCCGTCCGTGCCCGGGAGGGGGCTCGAACTTGAGACCTCCCCCAAGTGAGCTCCTTCTCCTAACCATATGAGCTAGGATATATATAATATATATATATATATATATATATATATATATATATTATATATATATATATTCTAAAGAAAGATATTGATATTATTAAAGGGAAGGAAAGGGACGAGCACATCTGACTGTGCCTAACAAGGCACGCCACAAGACCAAAAACCACATACAAAATACAGATCATAGTACCCAAATTCTAACTAATCTTAGGCCCTAATTCCTAGTCTTGGTCTTAGTAGCCGAACGGAGGTTCATGATTTGCTGAGGGATGATTCTCCAGGGATTCTTAACCTTCCGATAATTTTCCATCTTACTGGGAGGCACCATGCCGTGAGTTGAAGCCCCCAGGTTGTCGTCACGAACTGACCCTATCCCGACCGATCCGACTGAGATTGCGGCACGGCCGACTTCACATGTCCACCGAAAAGTACTATTGATGGTGAACTGAAGCCAATCACCTCCTTCGAACCTATACCAAGGATACTGGCTAGCGCTTCCAGACCCGACATAGTCCTACCTACCGAAGAAGGTTCCAATGACCCATCCTGAAGAGTGGACCTGGAAGCGAGGGGGGCTGAACCCCTGAGTTCCTTCGTGGCGCTATCAACCTCAGTTGCCCAAGAAGAGCGGTCACCAACGCTCGATGTGGGATTGGGTATCCCAGATATGTATGCAGCTGCCCCACAGTAGAAGAGAAGGATAACCCCTCGTCATCGACTGTAGGACAGGGAGGGATATAATCTTTAAACAAAACCCTAATCCTAACATTCTTTCCTTCCTTTTTTTCCTTTGGCTGACCCTATTTCCCTTCCTCACCAATTTTCAAAACCCCAAGGAGCAGCCCCTCCCATATTTCATCTCCTTCCTTTCACAAACCCACCATCCATCCTTCCATCCATCTCTTCAATCTCCAAAACACTTTGTATCCAAACTTTTACGTTAAATCTCCATCAAATCACCATCAACACCATCGCCTTTGCCTTCCCAAGAACAAGAAGAGAACATCAAGAGCAAGGAAGGAGGAGCACATATTGGATAAATTAAGGATTCACATCCAATTCCTTTTTTGGCATTTCTTGGTAAGCAATTCGAAACCCTTTTCTTGAAATTGTTGCAAGAATTATTTTCCTGCAAATAAACGTCCAATCACCTTCTAAAAACAATGTTCTTGATCAATTTTTTCCAAAAAAACCTAGGATTTATCATATGCATGCATGTAAAATTAGAAAACCAATTGGAATAAAAAATTGTGCAGGCTAGTTAGATGTTGTATGATTTTTTGAGAACCAATATGCAAGTTATAAATATGAATTTAAATCCTAATTAAATCTGTACTTTTATCAAATTTTACATGTTTTTATGTTATTTACTCATAATAACCCAAACTAAGCTTGGTGTGCCAAGAAACTAGATACCTATGTCTAGATTTGACTTATGTCAGCACATATGAAGATGCTAATTTTAGGGCTGAAAAGTAGAAATTATTCTATAATAAAATCATATTTTTAAATGTTTAATGACTATATTTTGATAACCATAAGTCATGGCTAGATATTGGCAATATTCCAGGTTAATTCTATGATTAACTAGTAGGCGTAACACGACAAATTACATGTACCATGCCCCCAAATTTTTAATTCTGGAATTAAGACTTAAATTGTATATAAATCATGTTTAAAAATGTGTTTTTATTATTTTAATATAATTTATACTAATGTCCTTGTGTTGGGGACCTAGTCTCGAGTTTGGGATATCCAAAAAGCTAGAAACTTGGTTATGGTGTCCCATGGAAGCATGTGGATTGTTGTGCCATGAACCCATGTGTCATATGTACAATTAGTGATAATAATAATGATTTTATTTATATGTAAACTCTTGGCTAGACCTTGGTTTTACGGATTTAGCGGAGACTTGGACGACAAACAAGTATACCTTGTCAAACTTGTACAGTATTTACATGTTTCATTTTCTATTGTTATTTCTTTTTGTCATATGGTTAAATACTTCTTATTGTGCATACTTGGCTTGTTATCCGCTGCTTTAGCTTGTTTTCTCGCTTTACGTGCACATATATGATTTCTATTATTTTTTACTGCTTGTTATATTGGTCTTCTTCGTGTTCACATGTGTCTCGTGATAGAGTTGCTTAGCCCTATGCCACGTTCCCTTGAACATGACTTGACTATGTGTCCCCGTAGTACTTGGACTTGACTTAACATGAGTTTGACTTGACTTGACTTGACCATATATCCTCTTCAGCAAGGATATTGATACTAGGATTGGCTACTTGACCACTTTCGATTGGGAGTCTCTTGCCTTTGAATGCAATTGAGATATACTATAGATTGAGAGTTCTTGCCTTGGCTAAAGTCTACATGATTTACTTGATTTATTGTTATCCACGACTACTACCACGCTTCTCTATGGCATACCACTTTCTTAGTATTCTTGCGTCTTAGTTTTTCTTTCGTATCTTTTTTTGTCTATCTTGTATGTTTATTTATTGTACATTGGACACTATGGACACACACAAAAGAAAAAGAAACACTGTTTTTTTTATTGGCGCAAGGCACCACAAATCGAGTACGCCTGAGAGATCCTGCGCTGAGGATCCCCGAGTACAAAAAAGAATTCTGGGGAATGGGACGATGGAGATCGAACGACAATTGCTCCTTTTACTCCGTTGGCACTTCGATTACAAAAGTGGAAGAAAACCTAAGAAAATTGCTAACTCTCGGCTCACTGGCAAGAAGTGCAGCAATTTGGCTATTGAAAATGCTCTCCGTTCTGTCTTTTGAAGAGGGATGAGACCCCTTTTTATAGTAATTTCTGAGCTGGAATGATGTTATGCGCCCACATGAGGAAACACACTAGTTTTTATGTGGGCGCATAGTCCTACTTTGGGCGCATAGGATGTATGTGCATACAGGCTGCGTAGTTGTAGGTTGATCATGGTACTGACGTGGCCACATGCTTCGGTGTTGATTGCTCGTGGAGACTGACGTGGCCGTACGCTTCGGTGCACGTTTTGATCATGGCTTTGACTGAGTCAGGCTTGGGCGCATAGCCCTGTTTCAGGCTATACGCCCTCCTTTTGGGGGAGCCTATCTTGGGCGCATGGAGCTTCACTGGCAGGGCGCATAGAGCTTCACTGGTTGGGTGCATAGAGCTTCACTGGCTGGACGCATATTCTCATTGGCTTGGGTGTATAAGGCTTCATTGCTGAAAATTTTCATGCTTCTACAAGACCCCCTTCAAAGTTTTTAATATTTGAACGAGTTCAAAATACTTTGAAAGAAGCATGGACTGTCTTCTCGTGGGCGCATAACAGCGCCATCTTTGGGCGCATAGTATTTGGCCAGCCTGTCAGAGAGATATGACTGTTGAGATCTTCCTCGAAAATTTGAACTGACAGATTCATCAGGGTAGAATTTGAAGAGGTCCATCCTTCATACGTTGTTCACGTCATCAAGTGGCAGTCGTATAGTATGCAAAAGGCTGGATCTTCACATGGACGCATAGGCTATGGTCGGCGCATAACCCGCAATGGCCGCATAGGCGCATAGGAAGTGGCCTATGCCTATAAATAGGCTCTGAAGGAGAGAGAAAGTTTATTATTCTCCTCTCTTAGAATTTTCACAAAGACTCTTCATCTTCTTTCTTTAAGAACCATGTCTTCCAAGTTTGCTAATAGATCCGCGAAGGGCAAGGGGGCTGCACCGAGTGGCTCTCCTCATGCGGGGACGTCCTCTCCAGTCCAGGACCCGATTCTGGGTGTGGCTACTCCTCTCCAGTCCAGGACCCGATGCTCAGACTTTTCTTCTGCCTGGGCGCATGCGTCTAAGGCAACAAACTTCTGTGAGCATCATTATGCGCCCACAGAAGTCATGCGCCAACACTGTGGGGTGCCATACGTCCACATGTTGCCATGTTATGCGCCCACATGCTGTGGCATGTTATGCGCCCTCGTATGCTGTACGTTATGCACCCACATATTGTTTTGGGTGCATAGTCCTTTGGGCGCATAGCCCTTTGGGCGTATAAGAGTCCTTTAGCACTTAGTTTTTTCTGCGGTTTTCTGAATCTGACTTTCTCTTCAATCCCCGTTTTAGCTATGGCTCCAAAAGCTTCCAAATCGACTGGTGCTACGGCCAGAGGGAAGGGACTCGCTTCTCCGTCAAGAAATGCGGACTCCCCTTTCATTCATCCCAACATGCAACCCCCTTTCAAGGGTAAGGACGGTGGAAAAAAACATGCCAAGTAAATTTTGAATGGCCATATCGTATATTTTATACGCAGGCCTGTCATGTATTGCCTCTGTGCTTTAGGCATGATCGATGCATGCCCTATCTTATTGGACAGTATGTATTCTGTATGACGGGGCCGCGTGGCTAATGCACTTTGTTTTCTTCTGATTGTTAACCCCTTTTTCCCTTTTCATATTTCGTAGGGATCTGGCTAGCAAATTTCTCCAGGACCGGTGTCGACGATTTTGGGCATGGTGAAGATGCAACACTTGGCACACACATCAGAGAGCTCAGAACTCTTCGTGTTTTGGAAGGGTTTTCCTCATATGGTAGGAAGAACCTTTAAACATCGGAGAGTAGGACGGTGGTTAGGCGTCATCATGAAAGTTTTGTTTTCACGGTTCTTCAAGTAGGCGAAAGCAACACTAGGGATGTTGTTTTGAAGGTATGGCCTTTTGGAGGAACAGGCCTGGGACGTCCGTAATACGGGGGAGAGAAAATCAGCATTTATAGATGTTTTTAGCATGCTATATTTGCTCTTCTTCGTGTAGCTTCTCAAAGGTTCAACAGTCTTGTTTGCTTCTCAGTAGTAAAACATGACTTCTTTCGAGGGCCACAGAACTACTTTTTGACGAAGGCGTAGTGCTGCCAAACTGACCAAACTATGTGTTGCTGATGAGTAGTGGATTTTTCCATCTTTGCTTGTGGTATTTATGGTGCTTGTATTAGAGGGCCTAATTCAACATTTGTGTACAGGGTATCCCGCTGGAGGACTTTTGATGTGGACCTATTATCCGTTTTATATTCAAGTTTTTTTGTTTTGAATATAGATAATAAGTTGAACGAAGCTGCTAGTAGAGGTAATAGACGTAATAGCAGAGGATGTTCTATATCTGACCAGAGGTAATATGGACGTAGAAAGATATATAACGTTAGGTGGGAGTGGATAATTCAGAGGTAATAAGGACATGATTATCCTTGATGAATTCTTTGCTCAGAGGTTATATAGACATGGCAAAACATAATCATTTCACTGGGGAAATGATTATCGAAAAACAATTCAAAGGTAACAGGGACGTGACTTGTTTTTGTCAAATCGAGCTTGGACAGAGTCAAAAACGAGAATGATTCCACTAGGGAAATATTTTGGAGGACCTATTATCCAAGGCGTATTCAAGACTCTTGAAATACGGATAATAGTTAAATAATTTTCGAATCACATAAACATCGCACTGTACATTTACATGACTGAACATATGTGAACATTATGAAAAAAAGGGTTACACGTAGTATTTCTTCAGGAACTTGCCGTTGATAAGCATCATGAGTAAGTCACCGTCCGGCCTGGTTAGTCGGTACGCACCGTTAGAATACCCTGATTCTATGATGAAAGAACCTTGCCATTTAGGCTGAAATTTTTCTTTTGTTTTGTACGTCATGACCATTGGTCTTCTCACTACTAAGACTAGATCACCGACTTGGAAGATTCTTTCCTTCACCTTTTTATTGAAGGCTCTGGAAAGACGTACTTGGTATAGCTCAATATGCTGCTGAGCTTACAAGCATTTTTCATCTAGTGCTTCGAGCTCCTGTAGACGCAAACGGTAGCTTTCTTCGGTAGTCAATTCGCTGGCTAAGGCTACTCGAAGAGAAGGAATATAGATTGCTATGGGATGAACTGCTTCGCTCCCATAAACAAGAGAGAATGACGTACTGCCTGTTGGAGTCCGGACCGTTGTACGATAGGCCCATAAACATTCGCCGAGCTTCTCATTCCAATCGCGCTTGTTGAAGACACGAACTTATTGAGAAGTTTAATAATAGTTTTATTGAAGGCTTCTGCTAGCCCGTTAGTTGCTGGATTGTAGGCAGTAGAGGCTACGTTCTGGATTCGATTCCTATCGTAGAACCGATAGAATGCATGGCTTGCGAATTGTGGACCATTATTATGTATAATCCTACGAGGTAGACCGAAGCGGTAGATAACATGATATTTGATGAAATTCATCACGTTCGACGCCTTCAATTCGGTGAGCAGTATAGCTTCTGTCCATTTGGAGAAGTAAACGATTATGGCTAGGATGAACAGATGTCCTTTGGAGGATGGCAGGCTGATTGGTCCTATAACGTCCATGCCCCAGGCTTCAAAAGGCCAAGATGCTACCGTCGGGTGTAGAAACTTTGAAGGTTGATGAATAAAATTGGTGTAGAACTGACAAGCTCTATACTTTTTTGCATATTCAACAGTATCTGCTATCATCGTGGGCCAATAATAACCCATTCGTTTGAGGCGATCTTGTAATTTGGGACCTGGTTGATGTGTACCATAAATTCTGCCGTGAGCCTCCCGGAGTGCATGTTTGGCTTATGTGTCTGATAAACATCGTAACAGTAGCCCGTCGTAAGAGCGTCGGTACAATATCTTGGTAGCTATATCGTAGTAAAATCTGAGGGATCGCCTTTGGATGGACACTGCTTTCTTCGGGTCCTCGGGGAGGATTCCATTGACAGCGTAGTCTATGAAAGGGAATCTCCAGTCTTTAATATCGACGTTTGTTTCCGTTGTATAACTGTGATGAATATATAATGCATCTTTCACATAGAATAGTTCTCGACCAGACACTGTGATTGACTGCTGAGTATTGGTAGGAATGGTCAAGAAAGCAGCGAGACCGGCTAGAGCATCTTCTTCTATATTCTGTAGTCGAGGCACGTGCTCGATGAAGAATCCAGCGAAAGTAGACGCCAACTCGATTGTTGCTCTGTGATAGGGGATGGGATCTTCGTGACGAACTTCATAATCCCTTCGAACTTGACTAACTATTAGCTTGGAATCGCCGTACGCTTCTAGATAGTCAACTCCCAGTTGTTTCGCCAGTTGCAGGCCGATTAATAGGGCATTATATTCGGCCACGTTGTTGGTGCATGGTTCCATGAGAGAATATGCACGATATATAACCAGATGATCAGATGACACGAGCATGACACCTACTCCAGCCACAATATTTTCTTTGGGTCCTGTTCTTGATGCACCGTCAAAGAACATTCGCCTAATGGGAATTTCTTCAGTTGCAGTGTTAGACTCTACTACTTCATCGGGAATTTTGTCATAGAGTTTGGAAGATTCTGGCACCGAATGAGCTGCCAGAAAATCAGCTAATGCTTGTCCTTTTACAGCCTTCTGAGGAACGAAGATCATATCATATGGAGTCAATAGCATTGCCCATGTAGCTAAACGGGAATTGAGAGAACCCGGTTTAGTCATGAGTATTCTGAGAGAATTGACTTTAGATATGATGTGGATAGTCTGCCGAGACACATAGTGGCGTGTCTTCTGGATGACAAATACCAGTGCAAGGTATTCCTTTTACACAGGTATGTATCTGTGCTCGGCACCCACCATTATGCGGCTGAGGTAGTAGATTGCCTGTTCATGGTCGCCTTCATTATTCTGAGCTAATAGGGCGCCAAGTGAATGGTCCATAGCACAGACATATAGTAAGAAAGGCTTCCCCATTATTGGAGCTACCAATACTGGAGGGCTTATGAGATACGCCTTGATGTCATCGAATGCGCATTGACATTGTTCAGTCCACACAAAAGATACACCTTTCTTCATGAGCTAAATGAATGGTTGACACCTTCCAGAAAGGTTTGAAATGAATCGTCTGATGTAGGCTAGCCTGTCTTGCAGTCCGTATAGCTCTTTGAGGTTTCTTGGAGGATGTATATCGAGGATAGCCTTCACTTTCTCCGGATCAAGATGTATACCCTTTAAAGTGATAACAAAACCAAGGAACTTGTCGCTGGAGACTCCCAGAAAAGACTTGATTGGATTCATCTTGAGTTGGTATGCATGCATTAGTTCAAATACCGTCTCAAGTCTTGGAGGTGGTTGCCCTTGAGACAACTTTTTACTACGATATCGTCTACATAGAACTCGACTGTTTTGTGTAAATGATCGCAAAAAATTGTGTTCATGGCTCGCTGGAATATTGTCCCTGTATTTGTAGAAGCATGGAATTTCACAACCAGAAAGCCCATGCGCCAGACACTACATGCGCCAGAACTCAGATGAAGAACTTCACAGCAAAGTCAATAACTATAGACATTTAAAGAAGGACTTTTATTTATATATAAAAGTCTATTACATGTCTAGAAAAGGTTGTACAAAGGAGAATTCCTACAAAGGAAAGAGCCTAAATCTACAGCCAGCGGCCATCATGCGCCTTCAGATAAGCGCAGCAACCACCACCAGATAGACGCAGCATCACTATGCGCCACCAATGAGGCGCAGCAGATATCATACGCCTCCATCCAGGCGCATCCCATCATCTCTTCAGCACCTCAGTTATGTGCATCCCTTCAGCCAAATTCTTCCAGCCAGGCTCACCTGGCCGAGCAGAGCCCAGTTATGTGCCGCTCTTCCAACCAGGCTCGCCCGATAAATGCTTCGACACAAAGCATTTAACCCTCTGGCTGGAACCAAGGAAGAGAAGAGTGTCACGCCCCGATCCCGGAGGATCGAAAACAAGCCACTGGGCGTGATGCCGTACAAGTCTAGATTGCACTTGTACAAGGCAAAACCATTACAGTTCCTGGTAATTCTCAGAAAACATCGACAAGGCAGCAGAACCAAGCAGATAAATTGAAGTCACACAATTTATGAAGAAATGTATCTCTTTATTGATAATCAAAATGGATTACAAGACTTGCAGCAGGATACAGAGTTTACAATTGTTTACAAGGCTCTTGAATAGCCAACTGAATGTATACACTTGCCCTTTAGGCTACAAATGAATATACCGACTTCTATACAATGACTTGCCAATTTGGCTACAATCTCACTGGTACATCTGAGTTCCACTGTTCCATACATTATGTCCCGTATAGCAGAAGACATCGTCTTGAAAGAAGAGCTTCTGCACACCCATCCGATTCATCGATGCAAAGCACTGATTCACAGGATTTCCCCCAAGCAAACACCTGTAATATTGCCCACAACGTGGGTCAGTACATCATCAATGTACTGGCGAGCGGTGCTGGCCCAACTCACCTAAGAAGACAGCACTAAGTAATCATGTTACAGAACATTATTATCAATGGTCTTTCTCGTTGCCTTAGGGTCAATTTCATGTTATAGCCGACAAGAAGTAAAGCATGCAAATCTCATAGCCAACATAATTTAAAGCATGCAGTTATCACCCTTTGGTGATTCTTACCCACGGTCGTATAGCCATCCCTGTACATTATAATACTTACTCTGCCTGCACAAGACATGTTAGAAACAATATCATGATTCAATATGAATATCACCGTTCAGGTGATTCTTACCAACAGCCGACATCCTTCCCTGTATTTGAGTAATAACTTACTCTGCCTGCATAAGACATCATTAGCACCTGACCTATCTATATGAAGGTCACTGGCGACACGCCATCCTGGACCGTCTTACAGATATACAGCGCCCTTGCAGTGCAGGTAGCTAGCCCCACTGCAAGTCCTGTATACCGTGCTAGTACATCAGCACTGCCACTACTTCGGCACTGGTTTCCCCTAGGACGAACCGGGTTCCATGGCCCAGGAATACCGTTCGAGAAACCACCTTGTCGACAAGTTGTCCATGACCATGCAACTATATGCAACTTATCTAAGAAGAAAACATATAATGCATGATAAGGAAAACTAAGCAAAACCATCATTCTCATCCATCTTACCATCTAGCCATCTTGCCTTGAGCCAATGCTCACATTATCATCTGCCCATCCAGGGTCTTAGTGAAACCAACATTCTACATCGGCACAGGATAATAGAATGTTGTTTTCTAATCTCTTTGCCACATCTTTGATATCATACCTCTTTCCAACCAACTCAATGTACTTACCGCCCAGTTCCTGGGACTTAGCACCTGTTTAGCATACATTCATTCGGACATAATTCAAGCATACTCACTGCCCAGTTCTTGGGTCTTAACATCTGTTTTGCCATCTATTCATTGAGCCAAAGCTCGATATACTCACTGCCCAAGTATTTGGGACTTTGCCTTCACCTGTCATGTAATCATCGCAACAGCGTACAAGCATACAATTTACTTAGCCACAACAGTTTACGTTCATGTGATTATTATCTTTCATTATCTTTCCAAATTCCATGCAAGGTGTTATTGAGCAATTCAACAAGAAACATAGCATACTATCCTTATTTTAAGCGTGAAGCTAAAGGATCTTTGAAGGGTTCAACACTACTCACATTCATAGGATGATTCCTGCCACGATCGCATAGTCTTCCAAGCGATCCTTCGCAAAATCCCAAGTCCAACAAGGCTTCATCGAACCAACCATCCATCATAAGGCATCTTGCGGGTCGGGGCACTACAATATATACCACCCAGAAAAAGTTTCGTCCTCGAAACTTAAAACAAAAACTCATCCCAAAACTTCAACCAAGCTTTCATGAAACTTCTCTAAAATCAACTTGCACCATCTAATATTTCTTCGCAATCTCTCGATTGATTTCAAGTAATGTATCGTCTCGTTACAGCATCCCAAATAATTCAACATAGTTTACCATCTTTGATCTTTCCTCCGACACTCGTGCAAATCCTTAGCACATAATAATCCTCCCCGTGGCTTCGTTTGAATTCAGCATACCACTTAGTTGGAATCATACACATATTTTAGGCGTCCCCGAAATACATGCACTTCAGCCAAGTTCAGTGATAGAGAAACGAACGAGCTACGGTGTACCTTCCTTTTCGAACATCAGTAATTCTTTTTGAGCATCTCGTATAATCCCACTTGTTCATTCAATATCCAACCAACTAATAACACAACAGATGTTACCAATTCCAACTCAAGCAATTATCCTCAACCGATCCAAAATTTCCAAAATATTTCGACTTAGATGTATCAAGTATTCCTTTCAAGTTCATTGTCATCCATGCCACCAAAGTTGATAAATCCCATAGCAACATTTTATTTCGATACCCCGATTCTCATCGGTCAAATCTTGTACTCATCATCGTTCGCATCCATATACTTTGTTTGCAACTTGTAAATTTCCCAATCATGATCCATCTTCCAAATTGTACCATCCTTCAAATTGTACCATCATCCCACTCTAGTAATATTTCTCATTTTACTCAAATGTTTCTTCGTATTGATCAAGCCAACAATATTTATCCTCTCGTATAGGCAACTATCATATTCCAGCAACATTAATTCTGAGGGTCATTCATATTCACATTCACATCTCGCCGATCTCGACTACATGTATTATCCAATTCCGTCATTACACTTATCCTCAATTCTGATTCGGTCAATGAAATTATTCCAACTATCTCAAAGCACTACCAACAATTTTCGCAGCTCAATATCAATCAACCAATCCAACCAGTTCTAACAATTCCCAATATTTCAACCAAGGCAACTCAATTTCCGAAACCAACATGATCCGTCATCCCATCCAACATTATAACATCAAAATTTCCCAAATATCTATTCCATTCCAAAGCCTACCTTCCAACACATCTTATTCATTCCAACTATACTCACGCAACACCAATAGGGACATCCTACGGTTTTTCAATAGTCAACTTAGCATACAATCAAGTCTCTACGGTCAGCTAATCTAAGCTAAACCAGACATTCAGCTAAACCATATGAGATGAGTAGCTATCAAGGACATACTTATCTCTTATCTTAGAGGCAACCAATTCTCAACATAGGGCAACTCTATGGTCTGACCAACTTAGGGACATGGGACGCCACCCCAATCTTATGAACTTATACCCAACACGGACAACTGAAGAACATAGCCAACCAATCTGAGACTTAAGCAAGCAACCAACAATCTAGGCAACAAACCGACACTCTAGGCAACCAGCCAACAATCTAGACAACCAACCGACAATCTAGGCAACTAGCCAACAATCTAGACAACCAACCGACAATCTAGGCAACTAGCCAACAATCTAGGGTCAAGTCTTTCTACCCGTACTCATACTCGAGTCATACCCAACGAAGTCTTATTCTAGACTTACCCGCAACCGACCAAATCTATCCGACAATTCTATCCCATAATTCTATGGGTCAATCTCGAAGCTATCATATAAAACTCCTCAATAGAATATTCAACTTTCAATTTCCATCTGCATAGACATAGCATCACTTGTTCAATCCGACTTGCATCCTCATATCGTACTCATATGTCTATTCAATCGGGTCAACTATTTCGAATCATCATCCGATATTGTTATCTCAATACTTTATCACTTATGATTTCTTCCCTACGGTCTCTTCTCGACATAATCGTTTTCCACATTCTTAGATCATCGATACGGTCCGTACTCTTTTAACCAACAAAAATCAGGCAACTATAATCATATTTCTTCCGAGGCATCATTTATAAATTTTCTAACACCAGTACGGACATCTCTTAGCAATTCACGTTAACCATCAATATTAGTTTGTATCATCTCCTTCTGATTCCATAAGAAGATTTACTATTCATGCACCAATCCAATCTCTATAGCACCAATCATCTCGCATCATATATCGGTCATCTTAGTGGACATGACATAACTCATCGGCTAAGTCATAATCCAACAATTCTATATTCCACCCAACTTGTTATTCATGTGACAACATCATCTACCGACAGGGTCTATTACATATCGCTGCACCTCGATACTTATTTGTATCCCAGCCATTCGACTCTCATAAGGGACATCTACCCTTTCATGCATCAAGGGACAAGTACCCATTCTCTATGCCTCAAAATATTCAAGGGTCATAACATGTTAATTCGGGACATCAATTTCCTTCAAGCACACTGCACTACGTGCTAAGATCATCTATTCCACAAGCCCATTCTCTAACTTTTCGATCGTCGATGCAACTCTCTGCATCTTCTAAATCATTTACAACATCCCGATAAGCGTCTAACATCGTCAACAATTCTGTCGATATCCAACATGCAATTTCTTTCACTCAATTCCAACATCGTTCAAAATTCGGTCCATAGTTATTCCCGCAAAATCATTCGATAGCAACACCACACTATTGTTACCAAGCCTACAATCCTTTTATCCAACTGATTCAAGTACTCGCTTGAATCTGAAACTCATTTCATTCCCAACCAAGTCATTCATTTCATATTCTCAATTCTCTTATTACCCAACTTAATGCTAACCGACAAGGTCTAGCGATGGTTCATCTGAACACATCAAAATCTCACAACGGTCATCCAACTTAACAATCAAGGAACACGCCTAGCCAACATGTATCAATCGTAAGCTCAGCTACGATTCGATACCACCCACTACCTTATAGGTAAAGCAATCACAAAATCATAGACACATCAAGGGTCAAGGGACATCTTATCACGATAAGGGTATATGTAATATACCACCCAGAGCTCAAGCCATTCCCAACACAATATTCTCTCTCATCGAACCAACGTCCAACATGGACTATCCATCCTGCAGTGGTTATGCTGACCACAAATACCGACTCAAAATTCTGTCGATTCCCATTCACTGAAATCCATGCACATTCTGTTCCAACATCCCATGCCATCACCCACTGTCGATTGCTGCATAACAATCGATTCAAAGAATCCCACACATAAGACATCCAGCATACATCACAAACTTATGCATCGCATCATTGTTATTCTTTTTGGTATCTTTTTAGAAATTCAACAAAGCACACATATCACAGCCCACATATTTAGACTTATTGTATGGAACACCCAGTGAGAGGTTAGAATGATCAACGGACTTTCAGTCAAGGGTACAACATAGAATAGTTTGGAAGCAACACAGAATAATCGCAGAAGCACTATGAGTCATCATAGAGGCAACTTTGATTTCATCGCGGAAGCAACTTTGAGTATTCGCGGAAGCAACTTTGATTCACCGCGGAAGCAACTTTGAATAATCGCGGAAGCAATCTTTGAATCATCGCGGAAGCAGCATAGAATCATCTTAGTAGCGACATTGATTTGAAACAAATCGAATAGGAATCCAAGGACGTAAAGCCGTGCTCTGATACCATTATGTCACGCCCCGATCCCGGAGGATCGAAAACAAGCCACTGGGCGTGATGCCGTACAAGTCTAGATTGCACTTGTACAAGGCAAAACCATTACAGTTCCTGGTAATTCTCAGAAAACATCGACAAGGCAGCAGAACCAAGCAGATAAATTGAAGTCACACAATTTATGAAGAAATGTATCTCTTTATTGATAATCAAAATGGATTACAAGACTTGCAGCAGGATACAGAGTTTACAATTGTTTACAAGGCTCTTGAATAGCCAACTGAATGTATACACTTGCCCTTTAGGCTACAAATGAATATACCGACTTCTATACAATGACTTGCCAATTTGGCTACAATCTCACTGGTACATCTGAGTTCCACTGTTCCATACATTATGTCCCGTATAGCAGAAGACATCGTCTTGAAAGAAGAGCTTCTGCACACCCATCCGATTCATCGATGCAAAGCACTGATTCACAGGATTTCCCCCAAGCAAACACCTGTAATATTGCCCACAACGTGGGTCAGTACATCATCAATGTACTGGCGAGCGGTGCTGGCCCAACTCACCTAAGAAGACAGCACTAAGTAATCATGTTACAGAACATTATTATCAATGGTCTTTCTCGTTGCCTTAGGGTCAATTTCATGTTATAGCCGACAAGAAGTAAAGCATGCAAATCTCATAGCCAACATAATTTAAAGCATGCAGTTATCACCCTTTGGTGATTCTTACCCATGGTCGTATAGCCATCCCTGTACATTTATAATACTTACTCTGCCTGCACAAGACATTGTTAGAAACAATATCATGATTCAATATGAATATCACCGTTCAGGTGATTCTTACCAACAGCCGACATCCTTCCCTGTATTTGAGTAATAACTTACTCTGCCTGCATAAGACATCATTAGCACCTGACCTATCTATATGAAGGTCACTGGCGACACGCCATCCTGGACCGTCTTACAGATATACAGCGCCCTTGCAGTGCAGGTAGCTAGCCCCACTGCAAGTCATGTATACCGTGCTAGTACATCAGCACTGCCACTACTTCGGCACTGGTTTCCCCTAGGACGAACCGGGTTCCATGGCCCAGGAATACCGTTCGAGAAACCACCTTGTCGACAAGTTGTCCATGACTATGCAACTATATGCAACTTATCTAAGAAGAAAACATATAATGCATGATAAGGAAAACTAAGCAAAACCATCATTCTCATCCATCTTACCATCTAGCCATCTTGCCTTGAGCCAATGCTCACATTATCATCTGCCCATCCAGGGTCTTAGTGAAACCAACATTCTACATCGGCACAGGATAATAGAATGTTGTTTTCTAATCTCTTTGCCACATCTTTGATATCATACCTCTTTCCAACCAACTCAATGTACTTACCGCCCAGTTCCTGGGACTTAGCACCTGTTTAGCATACATTCATTCGGACATAATTCAAGCATACTCACTGCCCAGTTCTTGGGTCTTAACATCTGTTTTGCCATCTATTCATTGAGCCAAAGCTCGATATACTCACTGCCCAAGTATTTGGGACTTTGCCTTCACCTGTCATGTAATTCATCGCAACAGCGTACAAGCATACAATTTACTTAGCCACAACAGTTTACGTTCATGTGATTATTATCTTTCATTATCTTTCCAAATTCCATGCAAGGTGTTATTGAGCAATTCAACAAGAAACATAGCATACTATCCTTATTTTAAGCGTGAAGCTAAAGGATCTTTGAAGGGTTCAACACTACTCACATTCATAGGACGATTCCTGCCACGATCGCATAGTCTTCCAAGCGATCCTTCGCAAAATCCCAAGTCCAACAAGGCTTCATCGAACCAACCATCCATCATAAGGCATCTTGCGGGTCGGGGCACTACAAAGAGCACCGCAAATGCTGTGGCCAGGGGAGGCTTCGAAAGATCCTCCAAAGCCGAAGGAAGACCGTGATTGAAACCATGGCTAAAGGAGCAGCTTTCGACACGATCAAAGTGGGGAAACCCCACTTTACAGGAAGAGAGAGCCTTGCACCGCCATTCCGATCTACGGCTCTTCCGGAATAACGGAGACGAGGCTCGAGCATCCTTATCTTTGGATGCAACAGGCACCTTCCGCCTGCCTCAGAAGCCCTCGACTCCGTCTTTTGGATGTAACAGTCACCTTCAAGTGCATCAAAGATAACACAGCGTCTCATCTTCACCCTCGGGAGCACTTCGTCAGCAGAATGCACCCGTATGTTCAAATTCATATTGGAAGTACGTGAGGAAATGAGAAGCAAATCTTCTCTCCAAGCCACTATTTATAGGCCGGGCAGATCAAACCCACGCGCCAAGTGGATGGCTCTCCGAATTTCGTGCAATGAATTTACATTAAATGGATGAACCGGACGCCTCGAATTCAGCCAAACGGCTATTTATAGCACTCGAAGAGCGAGACAGCCGCATCATTAAAGACATGTCCGATGTGCCAGCCAGACAGCGCATCACACGGACGCGTCCTTCGGCGTCAGGCGCATCACACAGACGCGCCCTACAGTACTCGGCGCATTACAGAGGGTGCGCCCTCACACATCTCCATACCGAGTGGAACGCCAACCGACGCGCCCACTCAGCTGTCCATCGAACATCACCAACATTAAATGCTGAACTGACAGAGTTGGCAGCACGCCTCCCAAAGTCTGAACAGTTGACAGCTTTTCAGAAAACGAAGCATCGGCAACGTCAGCATCATCATGACCTTGTTCCGACGGCTACTGCCACGTGGCCACTCCACCATCAGCATGCGCCTCTACGGCCATGTGTCCAAATCAGCATGCGCCTTAAAAGCCATGCGCCTCAGACTGCTCTCTGATCCCGAAAGACAGAAGGAAAGTCGCCTGCATGCGCCTCAAAAGCCATGCGCCCCAAATGGTTTGTAACTCCTAAAGGTTATGAGCCGCAGCCTCCTCCTGCGCCCAATCTAAGGCGCAGTCCACCAGATCACTCCTCTCCACCAAATCCGAGATCTTCGAACCATGAGTCGACGACACGTGTCTTTTGACTCAACTCGTCCAAGATTTCAGCAACGGAAAGATCTTCTCTCTGCTACGTGCCGGCTCACAACAGCAGTATGAAGAGTTCTCCCCCTCGATCAGGGCGCAGCATCCATGCGCCTCCATCAGCAACCTCCACGTGGCGTTCACACACCGGCGCATCCTACATGCGCACATGAGCAGCCAGCCTGCAAAACTATGAATAGAAGGGTCATCTCCTTCACACACACACACAGAGACTCAGAACAGAAGACTCACAAAAAAGAATCCACAACAGAGAATCACCAGAGAGGCAGCTCTAGACACTCAACGTCTTCCTCCTCTCAGCAAGCTCCAGCACCCAGAGCAATCCACACCTTCAGAGAACCGATAACCGTCGTCAGCCGGTCAACGGAGTCAACGCATTACCACTCGCTCCATTGGCACTAAGGACCCAGCTTAAACAAAAGTGTACTCCTAGGACTACATCTAAGTCCTATATTGTATCACTGTTCTGTTTGTATTAAGATTTCAATCAAAACAATTTTAATGGCAAACAAGCTGGCGACTCTGCTGGGGACCTCTTTCTCCTCTACCGAGAAAGTCGTGTCACAGGCCGACGACGTGAAGGTGGGCTCCTCCCACAAGACGCTGGTAGTGCGTCTCAATCAACAGGCGTACGAGGAGTTCATTTCTGAAGGAAGTGCGAGTCCTTCGAAGCGGCTGTCGAAGCCGAAGAAGACCCGTGCAGTCTGGGTGCGCAAAGTCGACGCCTCGGGCACCACCGTTGAAGGGGATGCGCCCGTCCAGCCTGCCCTTCCTGTTGACGTCCTCAGCAGTCAAGGTGCGCCCGCTGATGCAGCGCATCTCTCGGGGAAGCGTGCGGCTGACCACGTTCCCCAGCCATCTTCCTCTCAGGCGAGGAAGATACGTCGACGGAGCAGGGGCGCAGCCAATGCCCCGCGCATTACTTCTGATGTGCCACAAAGAGCCTCTGTCTTTGACAGACTCACTCGCTGTAACGACGAGGAGAATTTGGATGCTGAGTACTATGCACCCCAGCGGGCTGGTACGAAGAAATCCAAGGCGGCACGGGCCATGCGCCACAAACGTGCTATGCCAGCAGCCGGCCAGAGGCACGCGCTTACAATCATGTGCGCTGCCGATGGCAAGCTGTACAAGGTTGACTCAAGTGCTCCTGCACCGACAACGAGTCGACCTTCAAAGTCCTCATCTCACTTGGGCGCATTCACTGCGTGCACAACCAAGCCGAGAGAGGCAAACTCAGTGGTCTTGAACTCCCGCGCCTCCTCTGGTTGTGCGTTTGAGGTCCGTTCAAGTCACTTCAAATGCTGTGGTTCCCCCACTACTGATCGTGATGCCTGCTTGGTATTAGATCAGGGGGCGCAGCACTCACCCGACCACCCCGGCGCTTGGCCCTGCCATGCGCCTGAGAGGGGTGTGAGGGTAGCACTCTCCTCCAACGACTTGCGCAACGTGATCACTCACAAGCGCCGGTCAGGAGAGCTGACCAACAAGCACGATGCGCCTCTCACGGGGCACACTTGTGCAGTGGTCACCATCAACTGCTGTTGCAAGACGGCAGTACCGCCAAAGTAGTCGGTCTTCCAACGGCTACAATCATCGACACCCCTCCGACATCGCCTTGGGACAAAGGTGTCAGCAGAAGAGGAACTAAAGATTGCGTCATGCAACATGATCTCCAATTCCTCATCTGTCCGGAAGACGACTGCCAATTCCTCGTCTTCATCTAAAAGCCAGTCGAGGAAAACCAAGGCAGCTGTCACAACCTCTGGGGTGTTCGAAGGCACTCGGTCAAGGAAGAAGTCCTTGGAGGAAGCTGGGGGTAGCCAGACCCTTGTTCAGCCTCCTTCCGAAGACGAAGATGTCCAAAGCACAGCTGCGGCGGATCTTCATCAAGGCGAAGATGGCCTCCCTGAAGCCCCTCAAAATGACGATGTCCTCCAGGACACCGCCGGGGGTAGTGCTGAAAACGAAGAGGCCCTTCAAGACAGAGCTGAGGGCAGTCAGGCCCTTGCAGATGCGCCTGTCGAAGACGAACTCCAGAATGTGGCTGGGGGTGGCCAAACACCAGGAGAAGTAACTCCCCCACATGAGAGTGAGGCTGAGAGCGAAGCCTCAACTAATCCATCCACTTCCGGCCGTGTCATGACAGTATACATGACCGGGGGTGATCTTGAGGCTGATGCGCCGCCACAGGACATTGTCCAGCGCATAGACTCGTTAGAGGGAGGACTCAAAACTCTCTCTGCCTCAATGCAAGCACTGACTCAAGCAGTGTTTGAGATGCGGTCGGCCTTGATCAGGACACCTTCAAATGGTCCCGACCCAGGAGCTAATGGAGAGTCGAGTGTGCCCCTCCAGCGGACACCCTCAGACACAGAAGCACCCCGGACATCGGAGCCCTCAAACGCTCCACTCCAGGTGGTACCTCCTTCCCCGGCTCCTAGCTCCACGGAGGACGTGGTCGAAATGATCAAAGATCTGCGGGAGCGCTTCGAGTCCAAGAACAGGCAGGAGGAACGCCAGAAGATGGGCATTCCCCAGCCTTATCCACTTGAGTGGAACAAGGTGGTTTATCCCCCAAAGTATAAACCACAGACACTCACGCCGTATGACGGGAAGGACTCTCCACGACGGTACTTGACGTACTTCCAGTCGCAGACAGACATCTTCCGAAGGAGGACGCGCTCCTCACCAGCATCTTTGTTGGGGCCCTGAAAGGGGTGGCGTATGACTGGTACTGCAGCCTCCCCGATAATTCTATATCATCCTTCGACGACCTGACACGCCTCTTCCTCGACCACTTCTACGACGGTGGGAAGGACATGACGATGGCGTCTCTCATTGAGATACGCCAGAAGGACAAGGAAACGGTTCGGGCATTCATCGAACGCTTCCGTCAGGCCTGCTTCAGGTTACCTCCAGGCATGCCAGAACATGCGCTTCTCTCCGCTTGCAGTATGAACATGCTACCTGCAGTAAAGCTCTGGCTTAACTCTACTCTCCCTCCCGATTGGAGCTCCCTAATCATTGAAGCTGAAGCTGCAGAGAAGAAGGCGGCCAATGCACGTCTTCTGGGTGTTAGCTTCCCCGCCTTTGACGATAAGGGGAAAAAGTCCGCAACCAACAATTCCGGACGAGAAATAAAGGGGAAACAGGCATTGACAGTTAATGCCTCGAAGGGCGCATCGGCGCCTACTCAAAAGCCTCCATTGGCACCGAGACCCAAGGAGGTTTATTCATTCAATGATGACGACACCCTGCAACTCTTTGAGATACTGAAGCAGGGTGACAAGATCAAGCTTCCGGACCCGAAGCGGCCCGATGAAGTCGGGAAGGTGGACAACCCAAGGTACTGTCACTACCATCGGTTTGTCGGACACCCGACTAAGGACTGCTACGTCCTCAAAAATTACATCCAGCGCATGATCAATGCGGATGTAATTTCCGTCGATTACGAAGAGAAGACGGTGTCAGCTAATGTGGTGTCACTACAGTTCGGCACCTTGCCGCCGACTACCACACAAGATGGCGTCGTCCCCATCCCTAAGGTGACAATGGAGGTGGTGAATTTGCCACCCACCCGTGACAATGTGAGTGGACTTGTCCCACTCACCACATCTCGAGGAGAGGTCCTCTGGGTTTACCCCGACCTCATCTCCGAGGTAACTCAACCGGAGGTACGCCCTACCTCCAAAGCAAAAGGCAGGAAGATCAAGTCTTGCCGCACGGTCTCTTCTTCAACGGAAGAGGCGCTTCCTGTGCAGACGCGTGCACAACAGAACTCCCATCCCGGTGAAGCTGCCGCCGAAGTGGTGCCTCCTGGCACCATCCCTGAGGAGGGTCCATCCAAGCCCTCAGCAGCCAATAAACAAAAGCAAGTGGAGGCCCGTTTCGACAGACCTCTGCGGAAAGAAAATGCTTCGGGGCTAGCCAAGCCCCACAATTTTGACATTCTGGCACAACTGGCCAGTACTCCTGCACGCCTGTCTTTGTTCGAGCTCCTGCGTCTCTCTAAGGACTCCCGAGAAGCTCTCTGCGAAGCTCTGAAGGATGCCGAATCCTTTCTCAGTCAGGTTAAGCAGCCTGAAGACCTCCCAACTACTTGTGCACACTGTCATTGTGCGGATGAAGTTATCCCAAACATAACCTTCACCCAACAAGACATGCTGCTCAAGCATCACCGACATAACCGACCGTTGTATTACACAGGGTACATCGGTTCGGTAAAGGTGAGCAGGATTCAGATCGATCCGGGGTCTTCCCTAAGCATCATTCCAAAGGCGCTGCTATCAAAGCTGGGGATCCCAATGTACCGGCTGGCGCCCTCCAATACGACCATCAGTGGCTTCAACGCCAGCAAGAGCGAGCCACTGGGCAAGATCCGGCTGAAGTGTCACATCGGCAGCCTCAAAACTGAGGTAACTTGTTATGTGGTGGATGCCGAGGTCAACTACAACATCTTACTCGGACGACCATGGTTACATGAGTACATGGTGGTGCCCTCCACGCTCCACCAATGCATGAAATATGTATCCACCAACGGCGTCATCCGGACGGAGTTTGCAGATATCGATCCCTTCAAAGGGATTGAGGCCTACTTCACCGACTCCGACTTGTACAAGCCACTTGACGAGGAGGAAGCCAACACGCCGATGATGAAGCAGAGACGGCAACAGAGCCGGACTTGGAACCCGAAGCGACTCCTGACGCCCCCTTGAAAATCCGTCTGAAAGGGAGACCACCCCAGAAGGCGCCTCCAATGAGCATCAAGCTATCAGGAAAAGCGCCAGCTCGCGAAGCCCCCCTGAAGATACGCCTCAAGGGGAAGCCACCACAAACAGCGGCTCCCCTAGCGGTAAAATTACAAGGGAAGGCGCCACTCATCGAAGGCGCAACCGAGGCACCCCTCAAGGTGCGTCTTAAAGGCAAGCCGCCGCAGTCATCCAAGATGCCGGAGAGGGCTCACATAACCCTCTCAGACCCCAAAGTCGGAGCGGTGGAGGACTCTCCTGATCCGGCCCCAGTGCTTACAGATGAGGAGCTTGGCGAATATATCTCTGCCGATGTAGACGCACCCTCCTTCGACAATGTAATCCCACGGGATAAAATCTCGTACTTTATCAATAATAGAGTGTCTTTCAATTATTCTTGTCTTCCACACTGGAATGCCATGTATACATTAGACAACGCTCTACGGTCGTTGCAAACACAAGTAACGACCGTCTACCATAATCAAATAGTCCCGTCTCAAGGAGTCTTCATAGTCCCTCCACGAAGCCGAGACGAAGGCACCATCATCTCGGGCAAAATCGAGCGTCGTCGGAACCTCCCGTCGATCGAGCCCGAACCTGATACCGGCAGGGTACAAGTATATCGATACACAGATGCGGCTAAGCACATCATCCAAAAGATGGGCTACGACCTGAAAAGCAACAAAGGCCTAAACTACGGCAAGGGTCGGCATCTCCCTGTCCGGCTTTCGATGCCCAATGGAAAGCCACAGGATTACTATAATCGGACTCGACGGGGGTTAGGCTATGTCACGCCGCCATCAACTCCAGAGAGTTCAGACGCAGAAGACATAGAACATTCCCACTCATCAGAAGCATCGACGTGGGATTCCGATACCAGTATTGGATCAGTCTTCAGAAAAGTGTTGTCAGCTAACATGACATCGGCACAGCCTCAGAAAGATGAAGGCGAAGACCAACCGCCGGAACCCTTCGAAGAGGAACCCTGGGCTCAACGCCTAGGAGAGCAATGGGAGTCTCGTTTTGAGTTACGAGAACCTCCCACCGAAGACGAAGTCGAGCAAATCGACCTCAGGGATGGGTCTTCTTCTAAACCCATCTTTATCAGCAAAGCTTGGAAGGAGAAGACCGAGAATCTTTAGTCCAACTCGCTAAGGAGTATATCGACGTCTTCGCCTGGAGCTACGAAGACATGCCGGGTCTCGATCCACAGATCGCGATGCATAGGTTGAACATCTTACCAGATGCCAAACCTATCAAACAACAACAGCGACGCTTCCCGCCCGGACATCATGAACGCTATCGATCAGGAGGTAGACAAACTCTTGACCAGTGGCTTCATCCGTGAGGAACAACACCCAGACTGGGTAGCCAACTGTCGTCCCTGTCACCAAGAAGAACGGGAAGATACGAGTCTGTATCGACTTCAGGGATCTCAACTCCGCTTGCCCGAAGGATGAATTCCCGCTCCCAATCACCGATGTAATGATCGACAACACATGTGGCTTTGAACGCATGTCCTTCATGGACGGGTATTCAGGCTACAATCAAATCAAGATGTTCCCCGATGACGCAAAACACACGTCATTCAGGACTCCAAAGGGTGTTTTCTGCTACACCGTAATGCCCTTCGGCTTGAAGAACGCCGGTACAACGTATCAGCGAGCTATGAGCACCATCTTCCGTCAACATCTTCGCAAGACAGTTGAGTGCTATGTTGACGACATCGCAGTCAAGAGCCGCCTCAAAAGAGATCACCTACAGGACCTGAAGACGGTCTTCGATCTCATGCGGGCGCATCAACTCAAAATGAACCCCGCTAAATCCTTTCTGGGGGTTTCTAGCGGCAAATTCTTGGGCTTCGTCATCACAGCGAAAGGCATTCATGTTGATCCTGAGAAGACCAAAGCCATCCTTAACATGGACCCTCCGAAGAACCTTCGAGAACTTCGGGGCCTACAGGGACGTTTGGCATACATCCGGAGGTTCATAGCAAACCTCTCCGGTAAATGTCAACCCTTTACTCAGCTCATGAAGAAGGGAGTCTCTTATGTCTGGTCAGAGGAGTGCCAAAAGGCTTTCGACGACATCAAGGCTTACTTAACAAGCCCGCCAGTCCTAGTGGCACCTGTCGCCGGCAAACCATTCCTCCTCTACGTCCGTGCCATGGATCATTCCCTCGGCGCTTTGCTAGCTCAAAACAGCGATGCAGGCTACGAGCAAGCAATCTACTACCTCAGTCGAACACTCATCGGGGCCGAACACCGGTACAACCCCGTTGAAAAGGAAGTGCTTGGCTTTGGTGTTTGCCATTCAGAAGACTCGTCATTACGTCTCGGGCCAGACAATTCACGTCATCTCCCGAGTCAATCCGCTCAGAGTTCTCATGACAAAGCCAGGGTCATTAACTCCCGGCTGGCTACATGGGCGATCCTACTAACACCATACAACATGGTGTTTGTCCCGCAGAAAGGCAGTCAAGGGTCAGGCTCTGGCTGACTTTTTAGCTGCACACCCCATCCCAGAATCTTCAAAACTCTATAAAGACATCCCGGATGAAGTTCAAGAATCAAATGTCACTGAAGGAAGCCCCATTTGGCGGATGTTCTTCGATGGCGCTTCAAGAACGGGCCCCAATGGCCAAATCATCGCAGGAGTGGGGGTAGTCTTAGTCTCCCCCGATCAGCTGGTCATCCAGCGCGCATACTTCCTTTCGAAGCCGTGCTCCAACAATGTTGCTGAGTACAATGCACTCGTTATGGGACTCCAGCTAGCACAACAGCTGGGGGTGGATCATCTGGAAGCCTACGGCGACTTCGAAACTCGTCGTAAACCAGATTCGGGGGCAATACGAGGTTCGCCATGAAGATTTGATCCCTTACCATGAAGTTGCATTGAACATCATTTCAACCTTCACTGGGTTCTTCATCGAACATGTACCCCGCCTACAAAACTTGGAGGCTGACGCTCTAGCTGGCCTCGCAGCCTCATTGGCCGCGCCCCTTGGGACTCAACACTATGTCACGGTAACTGGCCGAGACTTGATTTGTCCCAGAAACAACCTATGTTTGCAAATGGCTCACGCCATGCCGACAAACACTGGGGTTAATGTCCGAGATTGGAGGTTCCCGTTCATCGACTTCGCTGTCTACGGAATCCTTCCAGAGGACCCGAAGGAAGCCGTCTCAGTCAGGAGGACGCTCTCTTCGATTCTACTACGATACAGCCACTAAAACGCTGTACCGACGCTCCTTCGACGGGCTTCTCCTTCGATGCCTGTCTAACGAAGAAGCGGCCGAAGCTCTTCGAGAAGCTCATGACGGAACTTGCGGAGCTCACCAACCAGGGCCTAAGTTGCAAGATCGACTGCGACGTATGGGCTACTACTGGCCAACCATGGTTGCCGACGCAGTGGAATATGCTAAGAAGTGCCATGCATGCCAACTTCATGCAGACTTCATACATACACCATCTGAACCTCTACATCCTACAGTCGCCTCCTGGCCATTCGAAGCCTGGGGCATGGACATTGTAGGGCCAATCACCCCTCCTTCATCGAGAGGACACCGCTTCATCCTGGCCATCACCGATTACTTCTCCAAATGGCGGAAGCAGTCCCACTAGCAGAAGTAAAAAGCTCCAGGGTGGTCAGCTTTATCAAACACCATGTCATTTACCGTTTCGGGGTACCCCGGCGAATCATCCATGACAATGGTCCTCAGTTTATCAGCCACATTTTCAGCAGGTTCTGTGACAAGAATCGCATTCAAAACGTGGCCTCAACCGCCTACAATCCGGCAGCAAACGGATTGGCCGAGGCATTCAACAAAACTATCGTCAGACTACTCAAAAAGGTCGTGTCATCCAACAAACGCGACTGGGACGAAAAGCTTGGCGAATGCCTTTGGGCCTACCGCACAACGGTACGGACCCCAACAGGCAACACTCCATTCTCCCTGGTCTACGGGAGCGAAGCAGTACTGCCTCTCGAGATACAGATACCTTCGCTCCGCGTGGCCATCACAAACGATCTCACAGAAGAAGACAATCAACGTCGTCATCTGCGGGAATTGGAGGCACTTGACGAAAAGCGTCTCCTAGCTCAACAACGCATCGAACTTTACCAAGCCCGTATATCACAGGCTTTCAACAAGAAGGTCAAGCAAAGAACTTTCCAAGTTGGCGACCTGGTTTTAGCAGTCAGAAGGCCAATGGTGTTAACTCACAAGACACCAGGGAAGTTCGAGCCCAAATGGGAAGGACATTTCATCATCGAGACGGTATACTCAAACGGTGCTTACCGGCTCGCCAAACCCAATGGGGACTTGTTCATGATGCCCATCAACGGCAAGTTCCTAAAGAAGTACTACTCTTGACATCCTCCAAGACATGTATTTCCCCAAATAACCTCTTTTCACAAAATCAATCGCTTCCGGAACCCAGCTGTTCCGTGGCATCCTTCCGTAGAAAGATAACCACGTCCACATTACCTCTGAGTTGTCTCTCTACATCCTACAAAGCGGAACCTTACACTTCGTGAGCTTACGCTATCCTTCATGTTTACCACGTCCACATTACCTCTGAGTAAACATCCCGTACAAGCAACTCCTACGTTGTCGTACATTTGATCGCAGAACTTCCACGTCCACATTACCTCTGAGTTGTTCAGCGTATCCCACAGGATCATTCCTACCACGTCCATAAACACCTCTGAGTAGGAAGATTCTATCATTTGAACCTAATGATTGCCATGTCCACATTACCTCTGAGCAAACATGTTGGTTCCTTTATACTTATTATCTGTACCTAAAAACCAAGGTGCGCAAAAGATAATAGGTCCACATAAATCATCAAGTTCATGAAATTAAAAATGAACACATCAAAGAGATAGTGTATTTCTTTATTTTTAAAAAGGGAGTACAGAAATACGCTATTTCCCTAGCAAGAGTTGCAAAAAACACACAAAAAAGAAGAGAAGCTACAATCCCCGATCCTCCCCAGGGTGGGATGAGAGTTCTCTGACTCGACGTCTCAGGTCGGCAGTGCGAGTTTCCACAGTCGCCTGGACTCGCAGCTCGGCTTCTTGACGCATTAAACCCGACAGCCTCAGCGAGAAGTTTTACTCTCATACTTCTCATCAAGCTGTCGTCGCTGTTGAGCCAAAGCAAGGGTCCGCTGAGTAAGAGTCGTTTCCTCCCTGTTGAATGCCACGTGTTCAGCCAGGACGCGCTCAGCCTCTAGTTTGAAGTTGGGCCCGCTGGTCTTCAAGACGGCGCATCTGAGCATCACCTTCTGCGATGTTAGCATCCACCGCAGCTCGCTTCTTCCGTCGTCTTCTTCATAGATTGAGACAGCTGCTCCGCCGCAGCCTCAGTCCCAGCCACTTCACGCTCCCAACTGCTCACCTCGGCTCGATGGAAGCCTCGATCTCAGCCATCGACTTTCCTATCTCTGTATCTACCAAGACCGAGAGGTCATTCGTTGGATGCGCTGTAGTTCCGCGAGCCGCTCGTCCAGCTCCATCACCGAAACCTCCAGAATTTCGGCCATATGGTCATGGCCCTGGTGAATGCGGATCAGCTCGATACAAGGCATTGCCAAAGCTTTTGCCGCCGTAAAGCTCCCCTTGGCATCTACCACTGCAGATACACCTTTCTCCAGCATTTTGTACACTCCCTCGACGAAGAATTTCACATACCCGTCGGCTTCCGCCAGCACCTGCGACGTCATAGCAGAGTTGAGGAGCTACTACAGTTTGCGGACCGGAGGAAGATCCGCCCACCTCGGTCTGAGAGGTTTGAATCTCGGCAGCAATAGGCTCTTCATCAACAGGGCCCAGACTGCTGGCCCGAGGAGTCAAGGAACAGAAGGAGCAGGCATATGCGTCGTGATAGTACCCCCCAAGTGGAAGGAGCACAGAGGGTTCCACACCCTTACCCTTCTCAAGACTGGAGAAATCACCGACCGTCAACGGCTACCTCTTCCCCCGACATTCTATCAGCATCAGCCACCTCCCCCGGCAAAACGGGAGGTCAACATTTATCTCTTGGCCAGCCCCAGGAGACAAGACTGCAGAAGAGTCTCATTCTTCTCAAGTCCCTCTACAGGACAGAATCTGTCGCTACCACCTGATCGGTAGCCACTCTATGTCCATGGTTAAGCCAAGGAAGGATTCGTCAATGATTCAGCCGACCTCCCTTCATCATGACCAGGAGGGAATCAACCCTCTCCTCTATCCCCACTACTTCTGCTGCCCCCCAACAGACTCCTGCCTCCGGAGCGGTGTCATCGAAAGATATGAACTCCATTCCTCTTCATCACCAGGAAGCTGCGCACTGCTAAACCATGTGAAGCCTCCGCTGGCCTTCGCCACCTCGGAAGCTGCTGCAGCCCTCAGATTCCCTCCTGACCAGAACCTCCACAGTATCCTCCGGATCTCCTCCATGAGAGACATCATTGTCGGCGGGATACGCACTTCAGACGAGCTCACCATCTCTTTCGCGCCTACTCCCACCCGACTTTGGGGTATGAGGTTTTCTTTTTAAGCGGCTCCTACAAAGAAGTGGGCCTCGTAAGTGGCGGAACCAAAATCAGATTTAGTAGGATAACCTTACCTCTTCGGACGCCGAATCCGATGACACCGTCGGTAACGGTGCCTTCTTCTGCTTCTTCGATACAAAAGATTCAGCTCCTGTATCTGCACATCGTTTCGATCGATCGCCAGAGGGTTCTGCTTGTGATGCGGAGGCGGCACTCCGTTGACTCACCCCTGACGGACGATTCGGTCGGGCCTTCACTGGCGTATCCCCAGTCGCTGCTAACTGGGTGCCGCCGATAAGGCTGGTCTCCCTGTCATATCCGGAGGCGGGGCAGCCATAACAGTAAAATTTGGCGGCCGAGTAAAGAATGGGCGGCCGCGGATCGGGGACGGGCAACGTAAAACGAGCTCCGGTACATCCGGCATTATAGTAATGCCAAGCTCGTGCACCATCCAACAAACTTCCAACATACCCTAGGGTATTACTGGGGTTATCCAACATCATCTGAGCATAACCAAATTGCCGCGCAAAGCGGCTCGGCAAGTATGATTCCAGGTAGCACTGATTCCTGTTCCGGTACACCAGATGGGACGGCCGGATACTTTGCAACCAGCGGAATCCCCATTGAGGCAGAGTGGTGGTACCTTCGCCCAGGTCCCTTAAATCCTCGTTGGCCTCAAAACCCAAATAGATGGGACCAACTTTGGTGATCTCCCAACCCTGAAGACGGGATAAAACCTTTCTACAAACCGGGACACCCAGTATGCGACCAGCTCCTCCGATGGAAACGACGAAGGAATGCATCTCCAGCCCTATAATCTCCTTCCGAGCCTGGGCTCATCACACTGGGATGATGCAAAATCAGCCATCCCATCAAATAGTGAAACGGCAGTTCGGCGCGCGGGAAGTTATTGTTTCGGCCTCTGTCATGAATCACATTTCCAGCAAACTCTCTCAAACCTCGCTGCAGGTTACATACCATTGCGGGGAGAAGAGCCAAACGCCGACCGAAAACCAGCTTCACGGCTGGCAGGATTAAGTTTCGGGTTACCCTCTCTACGGCACCGGATCCGCCCGCAAATACGCAATCCCGGAGCCATATCATCAGGTAGGATGCCAACACCGCCTTGGGTGACATCCGATAAGCAAGATGCCAGAAGCAGCTGTAGGAGCGTGCATCTGACTGCTGGTCCTCACTTCCTCGGGATTTTTCTCCCCTAACCTGCTCATTTCGGACAACACTTCGCTACGAGAGAGCGCCGGTGGAGTGGAAATTGTGAGGGATCCTCCTTGTCTTGTCTAAAGACATGATCTCTCCAAGCGGTCACATGAGGCTGCGTCCCGTTCCTATCCCGTCTCTGCATATAGTAATGATGACTCGCCACTTCCTTGAAGACGGCCGTCATCTCCTCAGCCCTGTCCCCCAGGACTTGAAATTCCTCATTGGTTGGAAAGTACTCTTCATAGGGTTCCGACCCCCAAGTTTTGACACCTCGTACATCTCATGAAGTGCGAACCCTAATTCCCCCACCGGGGTAAAGAAGGTCCCGGTATGGATATCAAACATCTCCAGGAGTGCGAGGAACATGTGCCTATTAAGGTCAACACCTGCCTGGGTAGCACGGATCGCGGCAGTCAACCCGATCTCTCGGAGCTCAGTCTGAAACCGCGACAAGATCCAGAGCGTCAGTTTATCCCATTTGGAGACGTAATGGCACCAACCCTCCACCCGAAACTCTCCTGTCGGGTAGGAACGTTCCATCAAAAACGATGTGTAAAAGTCGAAGCACTATAAGCAAACATATCAATGGGTACATCACTGAAGAGGCTCCCAGGACGTAAAGTCCGCCAAGTGTAAGAAGACCCAGACCGTACAACGGTCAAAGCATCCCTTTGGTCGGAAGTAGAATCAATTTGGATGACACCAGTCATCGCTCCCCCCTGAGAAGGGGTAAGCTCCCAAGACATTCTCCTCTGGGAAACGAGGCGACAGAAGGACGTCAAAGGCCACTGACGTTCAAGTTGCTTAACAGTCATATGCACTCCATTCGCAGTAAAGAACCAGTCCTCCTTGACCTTCAGTACTGACGAGTCAGTAGAAGTGAGACGGTCTCCAAACAGGAACTCAGGCTTCAGAAAGGTCACTTTATCAGATGTGGAGGGTTTAATGACTCCACGCTCCATCATCCGTTTGAGGAACCAATACGGCTGTTCACGGATTAGGGTCATTCTCTCAGGAGGCTGATCCAGCATAAGAACATCTTGAGCAGGGTTCATCACCTCCTCGTTATGCTCTACTCCCATTTGGTTGAAGGCAGCCTCCGAGAAAACTTCACTCAAAAGCGGGATTGCCATCGACACTAGTAAAAGATCAGAAAAAGTCAGAAGAGAACACACAAATGTGTCTAAAGGAGAAAACTGCGGCGCATCATCAGGGTTTGAACCCATGCGCGTCAGCAGTATAGCCTTGGCGCATCTTCAGGGTTTGAACCTATGCGCGTCAGCAGTATGCCTCGGCACATCTTCAGGGTTTGAACCCATGCGCGTCAGCGGAATAGCCTCGGCGCATCTTCAGGGTTTTGAACCCATGCGCGTCAGCGGAATAGCCTCGGCGCATCCAAGGTTTAAACCCATGCACGTTGGCGGACAAAGACCACGGCACATCATTAAAGACTCAAGGCCTATGTGCGTTGGCGGGACAATGAGACTTACCAACCACCTCCGGCCGAACTTCGACAGGCCGACGGGGAACGATCGCCGCCGCAACATCCGCGGACTCTTTCGCTTTCTCCTTCCCCTTGCCGGCAGCGCCGCGAGGAGTCTTGGGAGCCATTCTCTCGAAGAAGGAGAAGTTAGGGTTTTGAAGAAGAAACTCTAAAGAAGCAGAGGCACAGAGAAGAAGAACTCTTTCTCTCTCCGACTCTTACCTATTTATAGGGCATGGTCGCACGCGTGAACAGATGACGTGTGATCTCAGCCGTCGCCTCGGGTTCTGTGCAAGGATAGCAGCAAATAAAACCAAAAGATCATCATTAATCTTTTCGGTTACCGAGGCACCATCATCATTAACTGAGAAGAGCATGCGCCCGAACAGGCATGCGCCCAGAAATCATGCGCCCTGACCTCCATGCTTCTTATTCAAAGTATTCCAAAACTTACTCAAAAGTTTTGAAAACTTTGAAGGGGGTCTTGTAGAAGCATGGAATTTCACAACCAGAAAGCCCATGCGCCAGACACTACATGCGCCAGAACTCAGATGAAGAACTTCACAGCAAAGTCAATAACTATAGACATTTGAAGAAGGACTTTTTATTTATATAAAAGTCTATTACATGTCTAGAAAAGGTTGTACAAAGGAGAATTCCTACAAAGGAAAGAGCCTAAGTCTACAGCCAGCGGCCATCATGCGCCTTCAGATAAGCGCAGCAACCACCACCAGATAGGCAGCATCACTATGCGCCACCAATGAGGCGCAGCAGATATCATGCGCCTCCATCCAGGCGCATCCCATCATCTCTTCAGCACCTCAGTTATGTGCATCCCTTCAGCCAAATTCTTCCAGCCAGGCTCACCTGGCCGAGCAGAGCCCAGTTATGTGCCGCTCTTTCAACCAGGCTCGCCCGATAAATGCTTCGACACAAAGCATTTAACCCTTTGGCTGGAACCAAGGAAGAGAAGAGCACCGCAAATGCTGTGGCCAGGGGAGGCTTCGAAAGATCCTCCAAAGCCGAAGGAAGACCGTGATCGAAACCATGGCTAAAGGAGCAGCTTTCGACACGATCAAAGTGGGGAAACCCCACTTTGCAGGAAGAGAGAGCCTTGCACCGCCATTCCGATCTACGGCTCTTCCGGAATAACGGAGACGAGGCTCGAGCATCCTTATCTTTGGATGCAACAGGCACCTTCCGCCTGCCTCAGAAGCCCTCGACTCCGTCTTTTGGATGTAACAGTCACCTTCAAGTGCATCAAAGATAACACAGCGTCTCATCTTCACCCTCGGGAGCACTTCGTCAGCAGAATGCACCCGTATGTTCAAATTCATATTGGAAGTACGTGAGGGAATGAGAAGCAAATCTTCTCTCCATGCCACTATTTATAGGCCGGGCAGATCAAACCCACGCGCCAAGTGGATGGCTCTCCGAATTCCGTGCAATGAATTTACATTAAATGGATGAACCGGACGCCTCGAATTCAGCCAAACGGCTATTTATAGCACTCGAAGAGCGAGACAGCCGCATCATTAAAAGACTATCCGATGCGCCAGCCAGACAGCGCATCACACGGATGCGCCCTTCGGCGTCAGGCGCATCACACAGACGCGCCCTACAGTACTCGGCGCATTACAGAGGGTGCGCCCTCACACATCTCCATACCGAGTGGAACGCCAACCGCCCGCCCTCAGCTGTCCATCGAACATCACCAACATTAAATGCTGAACTGACAGAGTTGGCAGCACGCCTCCCAAAGTCTGAACAGTTGACAGCTTTTCAGAAAACGAAGCGTCGGCAACGTCAGCATCATCATGACCTTGTTCCGACGGCTACTGCCACGTAGCCACTCCACCATCAGCATGCGCCTCTACGGCCATACGTCCAAATCAGCATGCGCCTTAAAAGCCATGCGCCTTAAAAGCCATGCGCCTCAGACTGCTCTCTGATCCCGAAAGACAGAAGGAAAGTCGCCTGCATGCGCCTCAAAAGCCATGCACCCCAAATGGTTTGTAACTCCTAAAGGTTATGAGCCGCAGCCTCCTCCTGCGTCCAATCCAAGGCGCAGCCCACCAGATCACTCCTCTCCACCAAATCCGAGATCTTTGAACCATGAGTCGACGACACATGTCTTTTGACTCAACTCGTCCAAGATTTCAGCAACGGAAAGATCTTCTCTCTGCTACGTGCCGGCTCACAACAGCAGTATGAAGAGTTCTCCCCCTCGATCAGGGCACAGCATCCATGCGCCTCCATCAGCAACCTCCACGTGGCGTTCCCACACCGGCGTATCCTACATGCGCGCATGAGCAGCCAGCCTGCAAAACTATAAATAGAAGGGTCATCTCCTTCACACACACACACAGAGACTCAGAACAGAAGACTCACAAAAAAGAATCCACAACAGAGAATCACCAGAGAGGCAGCTCTAGACACTCAACGTCTTCCTCCTCTCAGCAAGCTCCAGCACCCAGAGCAATCCACACCTTCAGAGAACCGATAACCGTCGTCAGCCGGTCAACGGAGTCAACGCATTACCACTCGTTCCGTTGGCACTAAGGACCCAGCTTAAACAAAAGTGTACTCCTAGGACTACATCTAAGTCCTATATTGTATCACTGTTCTGTTTGTATTAAGATTTCAATCAAAACAATTTTAATGGCAAACATATTTTTCAATCCTAAGGGTATCACCGTATAGTAGTATACCCCCAACGGTGTTCAAAAAGATGTATGCTTCTCATCGCCGGGGAACATCTTGATCTAGTTGTAGCCTGAGAACCCATCCATGAAGGACATCCGTTCGAAGCCGCAAGTATTGTCGATTATTACGTCGGTGATCGGTAGAGGGAACTCGTCCTTCGGACATACAGAGTTCAAATCACGATAATCGATACAGATTCGAACTTTACCGTTCTTTTTCATGAATGGAACGATGTTGGCAACCCAGTCAGGGTGTTGTTTTTCGCGAATGAATCCACTGGCAATGAGCTTCTTGACTTCATTTTCGATGGCCTCCATGATATCTGGTCAGAATCGTCGTTGTTGCTGCTTCACTAGCTTAGCTTTAAACGAAATATTCAGGCAGTGTATGGCGACTTTAGGATCCAGGCCTGGCATGTCTTCATAGCTCCATGCAAAGACGTCGATGTATTCTCTTATAAGCTGTATAAGAGATTGGCATTCATCGTCAGATAGACTTTTGCTGATGAAGATTGGTTTAAAAGATGATTTATCTCCTAAATTGACTTGGATGACTTCGTCTTCGGTAGGTGGTTTATGTTGTTCGAAGTACAACTCCCACATAGTATCCATCTTTTGTGCCAATTGTTCGAGCTCGATCGATTGGACATCGTCCGCGATCTGGTCAACAGAAACCATATCGACGGACAGAGTTGCTTTGAATATGTCGCCAATGTTGGAGTCTGAGTCCCGGAGGGAGGAATCAGAAGAATGAGAACAACGATCTGCATCATCATATGATCTTTCAGGAGTTGTTGGAGGAGTGACATAGCCCAAACCAACATCATTTCGTTGATAGTAGTTCTCGGGTTTGCCGGGAGGAGCAAAGTGTCGTATTGGCAATCGTCGTCCCCAGCCATAATTTAGCCCCTGGTTGCTTTTGATGTCATATCCTATGTTCTGGATGATATTCTTGGCCTGCCAACTATATCGAAAAAGTTGTATTTTTTCAGAGTCATAGTCAGCTTCCGTGTTGTGCTTGGGAGAAGTAGAGTCTGGAACGAACTTTCTCTCGCCAATTATACGATCGAAGATGATTAGTTCTTCATCCTTCTTTTTGGTTGAAATGAAGTAGTGGATATCTTCTGGGTAACTTTTTCTCGCAGGTGAGACGTCGTAACCGGCATGCAGAGGTGTGGTCATATACCGTGCTCTAGAGCGTATCGTATCTATGTAGTAGTTTACAGATTGATAGACATCAGGGTAATTCAAAGATAAACCTTTACTAAGAAAATACGCAAGTTCTTCTTCAGGAATAACATCATCCGCTGAAGATACATTATTATGAGTATTGATATACTCATTGAGAGGATCATCATCTGGAAGAGGAGCTACGGTCTTGGCCAAGTTTACCATGTAAGGTAATTCTTCAGGATTGGGAGGATGGACATCAGCAGGTTCCTTCCGGGGTGTCTTGCTGAGAGTGATGGTCAATGGTTTGACCTTGTCAGGGTTCTTCTTTTTCACCCAGATTATGAGAGGCTTCGGAGTACATTTTGGAGTAGTATGTCGTTTGACTCGGATAATCAGGGGACCATCATTGGAGGATGAACTTGCTTCAGCTTCGTTGTCAGCTTTGTTGCCGTCATCCTTGGGGGCTGAGATTGGTAAAGTACCGAATCTCCGTAGTAGACCTCGATGCCCGTAAGAGGATCAACATCAACAAACTCCGTCTTCACGACACCGTCGCCGTTAACGTACTTGAAACACTGGTGAAGTGTGGAAGGAACGATCATGTTCTCGTGTATCCATGGACATTTCAACAAGACGTTGTAGGATACATTAGCATCGATCACATAGCAGAAAACCTCCGTTCAGAGATCACCGATCTGGCACTTGAGGCGGATCTTGCCTAGAGGGTGGTTGCGGATAGCTTGTGCAGGGGGATCCCCAGAATTTAAAGCAAACTTCTAGGAATGATGCCGAGGGAGGATCCTAGATCGATGTGCATGCGGTCCACCTTGATCGCCCCGATATACCCTGTATAGTACAGGGGTCTATTATAATGATTATTTTTGAGTAATATGTCCACCTGTGAAAAGGTGATATTGTGCACCACTTCCATAGTACTGTGGCAGTGAGGACAGGAGACAGGGTCTTCAACGGGGGCTTTGACTTCAGCGAGGTAAGAGTCAGCATGTAGTAATGCCTCACTTAAGGCCTTCCGCGTTTCTTTGGAGAGTCGCAACAGTCGAACAGAGACAACCTGGCAGATGTATTGGCTAGCTGTGCCAGTATGTCAAAGTTGTAGGACCGATCCATTCCCTCGGAAGATGACGCCTTCAGAGACTTGTCAAACCGCATCTCCTTGTGCTTGGTTTTGTCCGTAGTTGAAGGCTTAGACGGGCCGGCTTCTGAGCATGTGGGGGTAGTAGGAGCTTGAGAAGGTACTACTTCTTCTTGTGCGGGATCGTATGTATGAAGATAAGTCTTCCCCGATCGTGTCTTGCCAGATAGAACCTCGTAGATGGGAGAGGATACCATTTGGCATGACTTATATTTCTTGCCCCTTTTTGCTTTGGAAGGTACCACCCCCTGCGTCACTTCTTGCACAAGGTCCGGATGGACCCACATGATCTCACCACGTTCAGTCGTAGGTGGCACCAAGGTTGAGTTGCGAGCTAGCTGTAGGTTGACGATTTCCATTATTGCCTTAGGAATCGGGACCACGCCGTCTGGGACTTCTGTGGGAGAAAAGTCACCAAACTGAAGAGAGATCATGTTAGAAGATACGACCTTGTTTTCAGCTTTGAGGTCGATCACTTGGCTGTCGATAAGCTGTTGTATCTTCTTCTTCATGACGATGCAGTCCTTGGTAGAGTACTGATGATAGAGACAGTACTTGGGGTCGTTGAGCTGGTTCGCCTCCGCAGGACGTCGTGGTGGAGGCAATGTCAGTTTATTACCCTTTGTAAATGTATGAAAGATGGTAATAACATCGTCTTCATCAAAGGAGAAGGTCTCCTTAGGCTTGTCGGAGGCACCCTGAGAATTGGAAGCTCCTTTGGATATGTCGACCTTCAAGACTTCTTTTCCTTTACTCCCACAGACAGGAATAGTTTGAGGATGCTTGCCCTTGTCTTCAGATTTAGGTGTTTTCAACCTAGTAGTTCCAGATTAGGGACGTCATTTTCAGCAGCATCAGCAGCCCCAATGAAAATGGGCCATGTATCATACTTATGTATACCTCGACAGAACTTCACTGTAGAAAGAAAGTTATGTCGACAAGTATCCATAAGTTTTAAATCTGGTATGCCGAAGGGCATCTTTAGTGCTAGCCGCCTGAAGCGTTCGATGAAGGTGATGACAGACTGAGTCCTCCTTTGCTTGGTCTCGATGAGGGTGGTCATACTAACACGCATGCCACTCTCATAAAACCTGTTGAGGAACAACCTCTCCAAGTCTTTAAAAGAGTTGATGCAACCGTCAGGCAGACTGCAGAACCATTCAAAAGCTACCCCCTGCAAGGTGCTAATAAACATCTTTGACAAGAATGGATCGTCCTTGGGTAAGTATAAGTCTGCGTGTTGAAGTATGTTATGTTGACGAGGAGAAGTCAACTCGTCAAATGAATTTAGCGTCAGCGGCTTGTAGTTAGGAAGGCAAGTAGCATTCTCCCACTTAGGGGGATAAGGTTAAGATATCCCCATCTTCTGTAGCTCGTCTTTGTGTTAGATGGTGTCAAGACGGGCGACCAGAGAATCAATTGCATCCTGTTGATTGAGCAGGTGTTGGAAAAAGGCTGCTGAACGGTTGTTAGGCGTCGTTGGCGAAGTACCACCCCCAGTATTTACAAGATTTAGAGGAGGCACAAAGGAATGATACTCCTTTTTGTAGTAAAGGCGGGTTGTTGCTATGAGTCGGACTAGCGTGAGCCGAAATGTTTTATTGAGGTAGAGAGACCGTCCCAACAGCTTGGACCGCCATGATACTATTAAACATATTAGTGATCTTGGCGAATGCTGTTTCAAGACCCTTTAGTCGTTTGCTGGTCTGATCACTAGCTTCTTCAGGTCTTTCTCCCGTCCGTGTATAGATAACATACGTGGATGGAACAGAGGAACAGTACAACTGGTGCTGATACGGTCTGTCTCTGAGTGGACAAGTCCCTCGTCTTCAGGTAGAGGAGGTAGATAGTCACCATCAGACTCGAGAGATCGTCGTCGTCTGGAAGGCTACCCCCAGTGTGAAGGTCATCCACTTCAGACTCTGAGGGAATACTACCCCCAGTTTGGGAGTCTTCGTCATCTGTACGGAATCTCGCCTTTGACCGGGTACCCATATAGACTCCTTCAAATGTGACAGCCTGTTGGCCATCTGTTGGTAGACTTCGTCTTCTTCTTCTCGCAAAATTGAGAGAGAAAGTTGGGTTCATGGTTCACCGTCTTTGATTGGGGCTTCCGTAAGGAGGACCCCATGAAGCCATGTTGGATGAGACACATAGCGTTTTCATCGTCAGAGAAGTGCAGCCGTCGAAACACAGACTTTCTCTGAGGCACTCTTGTTACTTTGGAGCAGCAACAGTTGATAACAATACTGGTGCACGGATGCACTATGGATTGTTATGTCCTCCATCGCTTTACGCTTATGATTTATCATGTCGCATAAGTCAGCAGAAGGGAGTTTTGCCTTTCAACCCATGTTGCATGCATCGCCGAGCTTTGCATGCGGGTTCGTAAGGAGAGTTGGTGCATCCATACTTAGTTCACGTGCAGGGGCAACCCCCACACCTAAGTTCTATGATGTCCTTGAAGACAGCCCCGTGCTATACACGTTGGGGCCTGTCTTTTTGCTGTGGGCGCATAGGCCTTGGAGACTGGCCTTGGGCGCATGCTTCTTGGTAGCATGTCTGAGCCTCCTTAATGTTGGCGCATAGTATGGATCAAGTGAGCCTTGGCGCATAGCCTTGGGCGCATGACCCTGGATGCCCAATCTGTCAAAGACAGAAGCATTCTGCTTGGAGTTATGCACCCAAACACCCCCTTGGGCGCATGCTTAGTGGAGTAGTGCTGTTTTCTTCCAACTTTGCCTCCTTCGTTTGTGAGCCTTACTAGGTTTGCCCAGAGTATCGAACACCCTAATTCTTGGCATCATAGTGCTTTCCTCTGCCAAGTCTCGAGTGTCGAACACTCTGTTGTTCGTTGCACAGAAAAGAATTTGCTGGACTAGTAGAGCCCAGAATGGTGTGAGCCTTCTTCATTTGGAGAGCTTCTGTGGCAGAGTCATGCGCCCACGTGACAGAGTCCTCCAGTTGCATATCTGCTATGACACTAGCAGGATATGCACAGCGAGCCTTCGGAAGCCATGTCTTACGAGACTTGTTTGGCTTTGCCGATTTCGAAGGAGTAGAGCCATCCCTCGAGAGCATCTCTTCGAACGCTTGCTGATCGAACTTTACGATCAGCATCTTCTGAGTGCTCCCCACTTTGTCGGTTTCGGATTGCGTCACCACCTTCTCGTCAGAGGAAAAGGTAGTCCCCAGCAGAGTCGCCATTTTTGTGGACACACAAAGAAAGAAGAAGAAATGCTGTCTTTTCTTTATTGGCGTAAGGTACCACAAATCGAGTACGCCTGAGAGATCCTGCGCTGAGGATCCCCGAGTAAAAAAAAGAATTCTGGGGAATGGGACGATGGAGATCGAGCGGCAGTTGCTCCTTTACTCCGTTGACACTTCGATTACAAAAGTGGGCGAAAACCTAAGAAAATTGCTAACTATCCGGCCCACTGGCAAAAAGTGTAGCAATTTGGCTCTTGAAAATGTTCTCCATTTTGTCTTTTGAAGAGGGATGAGACCCCTTTTATAGTAGTTTTTAAGCTGGAATGAAGTTATACGCCCACATGAGGAAGCACACTAGTTTTCATGTGGGCGAATAGTCCTGCTTTGGGCGCATAGGATGTAGGCACATGTAGGCTGCATAGTCGTGGGTTGATTGTAGTGCTGACGTGGCCGCATGCTTCGGTGCACGATTGCTCGTGGAGACTGACGTGGCCGTATGCTTTGGTGCACGTTTTGATCATGGCTTTGATTGAGTCAGGCTTGGGCGCATAGCCCTGTTTCAGGCTATGCGCCCTCCTTTTGGGGTAGCCTGTCTTGGGCGCATGGAGCTTCACTGGCTGGACGCATAGAGGTTCACTGGCTGGGCGCATAGAGCTTCACTGGCTAGGCGCATATATTCTCATTGGCTTGGACGCATAAGGCTTCATTGCTAAAAATTTTCATGCTTCTACAGACACGTATATTATGTATTTTGCTATGTCCCTTTCGAGGATCTGGTGATCTCTCTAAGTTACTGATGAGCTACTGCATAGAATAAGGAGTAGTTGATGACTGTCAACAGGATTCAGGTATCAATAGTGGTACTCTTTATCATTCTTCCGTATTTATTACCATGTCTTTTACTGCTATTATAGCCTAGCTTTATAGACCTATCTTGTTCTTCGGGTCTAATCAAACACTATGTTAGTAGACAGCAGACCTCGAACCATATTGTTCCTTCTTGATTTTTTTATTTATATTGATTGAGATATAGTTTTGACTTGCCATGATTAAACCTATTGCCATAGTCTAGATAGCTTATACGTATTCGGGAACAGATTGGAGTCTACTTGATACGTAATTGGCATGCTTACATATCCTGGTCCTACATATTTTGGGACTGGGACGTGACAAACAACCAGCAAAAATTGACACTTCTGTTAAAAACGTCAATAATGCCCTGTGTTGACAACATTGTTAGTGCAATTAATAGTTGTCACTCCACAAAAACTGAAGGGCTATAGCTCATGATACTTGACAATCTTCAAAAAGTGTCAGTCAAATCAATCTTGAACAATAAGAAATCACCTTTCTCGACGTAGGAGAACTCTCAATTAATCATTTACCAATGAAAATGCCATGCTCCCTATTCTCTAGTAGAAAACCACGTAGCTGTCATGCCCCAATTATGCAGAATCGTTATGTCACCATCGGACATGATGTCGTACAAGTCTAAATTACACTTGTACAAGGCAAGAATGTGTGTGTTGATAATTATTTAAAACAACATGTTGAAATCTCATAATAGCATAAAGCATGTTATAGGAAGAAAATAGCTTCTCATTAATAACGTCCAATGAAGTACAAGATCAGAATACATTTGATATGTCGTCTCGGCTGCATTCATGATATAATAAAGTTCAATAAGCTGTCATGAAATAAAACTTTTCGTTCCATACATTACACTCCTAGCTATATACATTGAAAACCAAAATACCTCCAAAATAAATTGGCTCCAAATACTTCAAAATAGGAAGAGATTTAAGTCGTCTCTCTGAAACCTCAACTAGGTTTGTGCACCCTTGTGGTTTTCGACACATGTGGAGTTGGGGGTCAGTACACTAGTGAGTAGGACTAACCCACTTACCTAAACCAACACTTCTTACTAAGGAAAGCATACATTTTAAGTTATTTTGCTATTTTGAACTATGTTGATTTATAGTTTATACTCGATAGCGGAAGTAAAAGCACTAAACATATATTCATATCACTTATCAGTGATATCTTACCCTAACCAATGTGTCCTTCCCTATATAAAAACATAGATGAATACTTATTGCCACTGCATTAAACAATATGTTAGCATACGCCCTGCCTATATAAGTTCATTAGTGATCTAACACCATTAAGGACTATTACGTGGTATTGTGACGTGTCCTACTAGTCCGATTTGCAAGCCCAACTGGAGTTCCACAATACCTCGTGTGTGAAGCACGTTCCACATAATTTTTCCCTAGGACAATTCTGTCCCATTGCCCCAGTTACTATTTTGAGGAAAGCCAAATCTTGTGCATAAGTTGTCCATGACCATACAAATCAGTGAACCTTTTAACCATAGAACAAAGTATAAAAAAATAGACTGAACAAAGCAATATAAATCTCTACTTATACAATAGTTCATTTACTCGATTCATTATTTGTGCTGATTGGCGACCCATATGCCTCAAATATTTTGATATCCTGCGGTACCACACTGCATCTAATAGCTCCATGGCATCGTACCAGAACTTTTTTGCTTCTTAACGAAGCATATATCCCGTGCTTAGATACATTTAACACTTAAATGCATACAATGGTTCATTTCTTTGTGTTACGACATCCATGTGGCTTTATTTATTTGTTACATTCTATTGGGCATCATCGATCAAAGGACGTATCAAGACAACGAGAATTTGTTTGAAGGAGTAGAAAAGAAGGGTCAGAACCATCCATCGACTAGAGAATTCGCTGAGACAAGGAGAATAGCTTTGCAACGATCAAGCCTCAGTTGTAGTGTCCCGTCCCGCTCAGTTCAACCGGAGGAATCGAAATACAATGGCGATTGGACTTGTCTATGAGATGGCTTGCTCGAAGTCTCTCTCGGTCGAGGAAACTTCTCGTTCAGGTGGGTGGCTTTGATGAACTTGCCTCAGCTCTGCCTTCATATTTAATAAAATAAAGTTTTTATATGCATTGAATAGGTTTGGTAATAAAAGACGAACCCACATAGCTAATAGAATAATCCTGCTCTGAGTCAGATTGTGTAGAACATAAAAATATTAAACTTGATGCTTAGATAGCACTTCACATTGGGTTTTCAAATTGGCACTTGGTCTTTCGATCCCACAACTTGCTTCGATCCCATGACTTGGGTAAAAGTAGAGTTCTTATGTTGACACAAAGATTATCGATTTTCTTGTCATAGCAGGCACATTCCCACGATTTTATTGCCACGTTCCCACAGTTTCAAAGGCTTGTCATATAGAGTATGACTTGATTGGTGGCACGGCACGGAACACTGTAGGTTCAAGTTTAGTTACGTAGGAGAGCTATTGAATAATCGTTCCTGAGTTTGAGTCAAAAAATATGAAAATACGAAAAGTTTACACGATTGTTTGTCATCGAGATGGTCCCTCATTTGGGAGTCTGCAAGAAAGTATGGAAAGTATGGTTAAGGAGAATGGTTTAAAAAGGTTTGATTCCTACTGTCAATTAGGCCATGCATTTATGCTGAGTCTAGATATTCTCGTAGGTGCGTGGTCATGGACAACTTGCGCACAAGGTTAATATTTCTTCAAACGACAACCTAGGACAACATGACCGATCCGGCCTAAGAAAAAACATGATGTAGCTGAGCTGGATAGGCATATGGTGATTTTTAGCCTTGGCTGGGACTCGCTACCCGTGCCGCAAGGACCTTATTTTCACCAAGCTAATTGTGCAATGGCTTGTCAATGCCAGCGACCTTCATATAGATGATTCAAGCGTGTTAGCGGCAATTCGTGTGCACGGTGTTAGCAGAGTTAAAGAGATGGATGCACGACACATAACGTAATAGTCAAGCCTAAAATTTGGCTTCAGCCGAGACATGTGCTTCCGTACGATATATGAAGTTATGGTTAAGCAAGTGTGTCACTGAGTCTTTTTGTTATAAAATTAGTGGTTTTCGATGAACTGGAAAGGACAAAATGTAAGTTTACAACATGTTGCGAGGCACGAACACGATGTTGTTGCACATATGGGTTTTGTGGCATGGTCTCAATGTTGCAATACGAAGTAGTTCTGTAGTATATGGCTTGAACTGATCCTAAGGCAAGATTAGAAAGATAACTAAAATTGTGGCACACTCACTAAATTAACGTGTTGATTTTGTATGGATGGGCGAGATGTCCCCTACCGGTATGGTTGGGTACTGATACCCCACCAGTTTGCATGCGTGTCACAGGTACTTGCTCGTTCGAGACGGAGCTCGCTTGGACGCGTCGAGGCATGGTGTTCCTTAGCGTTTTGAGGTGTGCGGCCGCGTTGAAGACTTCACCTACACGAGACATAATGTATGGACTTTGCCTTCTTTAAGTTGTAAGCCGATGTGCATGATCAATTTGTATTGAAAGATGAAGAGAGTCGAGTGATTGTATTTTAGAAAGATTGTGAGCTTTTGAGTGATTGTAATCTTGGCCTCGTGCCTTTGTAATTTTGCTGCATTATCAATAAAAAGGATTTCTATTTCTATACATTTTGTGTTATTCAACTTCCCTACTTGGAACTTCTGTGTGATGACCCTGTCATCAAGTTGCTATAATCGGTATCACATCCATACGAGGATGATCGGTTATACGGAACCGGGGAGTGACATCGGTTATTTACCCCCTTGCAATAGCATAAACATATAATCATTTCTCTTCTTCTATCCTTCCTCTGAATTCTCAAAACTAATGCAAAATATCGATGAAAGTGGACAAAGAAAATAATCACCAAAAATAACACAAAATCGCATTCATCAAAAGCCAAACAGCAAAAACATCCAAAAAGATACAATGAAAAGTTATAGGAAGAGATTCTTATATAGAGATCATTTACTAAGATATATGACTCGTTCCAACAGAAGTCAATCCATGAGTTGGAAAGGCTTTCGTGCATTTATCAGAATTGATTAGATGCTAAAAGGTTTCCACAACACTTAGTTTCGACTGAGTCAAACTAGCCTCCACGTATACACATAGTGCGCCGCCCGGAGCGGGGCACTATATAATATATCACTAGGAAAAAATTGTCCTCGAAACTCAAGACAGATCCTACCTCAAACTACACAATCAACAAAGGGTATTCCTGTCATGTTCTGATTTCGCAGAGTCATTCGTCCTCGCATTTATCTCTGGAAACTGATCGTCTTTGCTTGGATGTGATGTCGTACAAGTCCAAATTGTATTTGTATAAGACAAAGATCATACATAATAGATAATCTTCAAATTAGAAACACATCGCAGTGGCACAAGCAGACAAATTAAAAATAATATGGACTAATCTCTTTTATCGAACAGAACACCTAATTGATTCATAGTAGCCAAAACGAGTAGATACTTAAAGTCACAATAAGGCATGAAGATATATTATCTTTATTGATAATTGAATGAAGTACAAGGCTTGTACTGGAATACAAAGCTTACAACACATCTCATATTACACTTGATAGTCAACTGAAACACGTGCCATATAGGCTTACATTGGATACTTGATATATGCAATTACAACTAGCGATGTCGACTTTGCTTACAACTCATTGGTACAACAAATATACAATGTTCCATATATTATGCCCTTTATAAACAGAAGATATCATTTTTTTGTAATAAGAGCTTCTGCATGCCTAACAATTCTTCGATACCTCGGGATTGATCAAGCCAATCATGGCATACTGAACTTCCCAAGCACGAGCACCTAAAGAGAGTGCCCACAACGAGGGTCACTATATTATCATGTACTGGCAAGCAGAACCATTCCACTCGCCTAAACCCACACTAAGTAGTCATGTGAGAAAACATGTTATACCCTATTTTGCATAATATGTTATATAAATATAAATTTTTATTATTCAATAAATATTGTTGCTATTTTTTTTACATAAAAGTATGCATATATTTTTACACATTCTTTTAATACCTTTACATAGAAGCCCTTATTTAATTTATGCAAATTATACAAAGTCATTGCCACCTAAGGTAGGATAGGTATCCTTAAGTTTGGATAGGTGGCATGAAGAAGATCCAAGTGGCTCATTGTATGAGAACCAAAGGGGTATAAAGGTCATTTTAAACTTTTATAAGATTAGTAAGAGAGAGAGTAGCCTCTCTTTTCCATACAAATCAGCCACTTCCTCCTCTTCTTCACTTCATTCTCCTGCCTCTCTTTTCCTCTCCCTCCTTTTTATTACTGCTGCTGTTGCTGCCTCCATCTACCGTCGCCAGCCACACCGTCGCCTGCCGGCCACGACCGTACCCCTTTCCTGGTCTCCTCCTCCGGCATCTCCTTCTTCCCTTCTTCCAAACCTTGGTATAAACTCCATCTCCCAATATATTCTCTATAAGATTTCAATTATAGGTCAATTTCTAGTATATAATTTGTTTTTGTAATTAGGGTTATGAATTGAGAATTGTTGAAAAGAAAAACTTAGGTCATATACTGTTAGATTATATTTGTAATATAAATATGGCCCATACCCATAAGCCCAAATGTAGACACTATATATAATTAGCAATGAGAACAAGGCATTATTATTTCCTACATATACATCAAGGCAAGTCCTCACCCTTGCTTCCCTTTCAATTTTCTTTCTTCATTATTTGGTTAATTAGGAATTGTACTTGATGTTAGGAAAATGTATATATATATCTTGGACACATGGATATGTATCTTGACACAATATGAAGGACACAAAATGGACACTTCGATTATATATATATATATATATATAATATATTATATATATACACACACACACATATATTAAAAAAAATCTCTTAAACAAAACACAAAGGTTTTTGAATCCTAGGGCTGACTGTGCCAAGATAAAGAGTGGTTGGGATTTAATCTTGGTGAATCAACGGTTGTGGGGTTTTATGGGGAATCCAAAGAGTGGGATTTGCACTCATAATGGTTGTGGATGAGCATTATGAGAGTGGAGTTTTATGGGGAATGAGCATTATGAGAGTGGGGTTTTATGGGGAATCCAAAGAGTGGGGTTTGCACTCATAATGGTTGTGGATGAGCATTATTGAGAGTGGGATTTATGGAGAATCAAAGAAAATTCACATCCAGCAGTGGTTGGGATTTAATATTTTGTTCGTTTAAAATTGGGGGTCCAAGATTTTGAGGGAGAATACCTTAAATGAACCATGCCCTATGGGC